>CM035804.1:8889124-9094124 GCA_020466265.1 Siphamia tubifer | reverse complement strand
AACATTATGGACAGATTTGGCTGAAATTTTCAGGAAATGTTGAAAGATACAAAAGTAAGAAGTGAGAAAGGTTTGGTGGTGGTGGTGTGTGTGTGTGTGTGTTTGTGTGTGTGTGTGTGTGGGGGGGGGGGGTGATCTGCCTTGGTGGAATTTGCACTGTCCAAGTGCTGTTTGAGTTTTACATGTTATTGGTTATTTCTTTTTTATTTTTGAAGAGTTTTTGAATTGTTTTTTTTTTTTTAAATTTTCATCCTTATTTGTGTTAGCCTTTTTTTGTGAATTTTAGTGGATTTTAGCATGTTTTATATATTTTTTAAAATTATTTTTTTGTCTGTTTCTTCATGCATGTTTTGGGAAATTTGACTAGAAAACAAGAGGAAAAAACAACAACTTGAGACTGAACAGTTGACCGATATAAAAGTTACATATATTATATGTTGGGGATGGACAGATTATCCAATACGTATCGACACATGTGTACATGATGCCAGTGCCAGTCAGTAGAGAACCTGTGAGTGAACGAAAAGTTTGGAAAGATATTGTGATGCATCAGTTCCTGAACCTTTGTATTGATATAATTCAATCGGTTTCATAGAATATACTTTTATTTGCATTTAAAAGTGTTTGTTTTTCTTTGTGTTTATTTTCTACAGATCCAGGTTAAGGTGGATTATCAGATGAGTTGAGTGAACAGGACAGTATGAGCTCCATGGATGAAAACTGTAAAGTCTGAATGTGGTTTATGAACGTGGACACTCATATGTGGATCCAACAGTGCATCCCACAATATCTTGCACAAGTGTCTACATTATATTATCTGTTTAAATTGATTCTGAGCAATATATTGTTGTTTTTATTTTTTAAAAATTCGGAGTTGAGTTAAAAACATGTAGAAAAATGACTTTATAAACACAGTTCTAACATTTTCACTGTATTTGAATTAATAAATAATTCAACTCATTGACTTGCAGCATATTTTAATAGAATGAATGTGTTGAATCAGAATGAGCTTAATCACTCTGGATTGTGATTTGGGTGTGAATCATATCATATCATATCATATCGGGAAGTGCCACTCATGTATCTTTAATATATCAGATTGTAGATGCTGTATTATTTAGTATGAATGTTTTTAATGCAGAAATTTAAATGCAGTATGAATCACTAAAACAACGGTCCCATATAATGTAACATGAATCATTAACACCATTATAATCTCCCTGTATATATATACACACACACATATATATATATATATATATATATATATATATATATATATATATATATATATATATATATACACACACTATAAATGTATAATAATAGTTAAACTTGTGACTCAAATGTTCAAATGTTCAGAATACACAAAAGCCAATATTTGGTGTTAAAAAGGACTCATACTTGAATTGTGGCTGGTGATTTTTTGTGACACTTGAAGTGAAATAAATCATAATAAATGATATTTTTTATTTGAAAAAATAAAATGAACACTTTCAGAGGAAAAGTTGTAAAATGGGTAATAGTAGATTAATATGAGCAGATGAAAAGTCCTAATAGGAAAATATGACAGGTCACATTTCTTGGGTATCCCAGCAGCCCCAGTGCTGTTAATGGGAGGGAAGATGGAGGAGGGGGGGGGGTCTCCACTGTTGTCATGGAGACGTCTGTGTGTGGGAAGCCATCCAAACATGACAGGCCTGAGTTTACTGACTCAAGGTGACTGGGCTGAGGGCACAGAAGGGGAGGGGGCAGCAGACAATGGCTGCTCCATTAGTGCTAATGGGACACACATGTAACTGGATTAGATGTGAGGACACCTGGGGGGGGGGGGGGGGGGGGGGACCACATGGGCGGATGGGGGGACAGCAGCAACCCCCCCCCCCCCCCCCCCATCCCATCCCAATGGTTAAACTGGTACCAAAGCTGCAGTAGTGTCCTGTAGAAGAACATCTGCAGAGGAACGTCTGCGGAGGAATGTGTGTGGAAGAACATCTGCGGAGGAACGTCTGTATGGGAACATCTGCAGAGGAACATCTCCAGGGGAACATCTGCAAAAGAACATCTGTAGGGGAACATCTGCGGAGGAATGTCTGTAGGGGAATGTGTGCAGGGGGGAATGTCTACGGAGGAATGTGCAGGGAGACATCTGCGGTGGAACATCTGCGAGGGAACATCTGTGAGGGAACATCTGCGAGGGAACATCTGCGAGGGAACATCTGTGAGGGAACATCTGCGGGGGAACATCTGCGGGGGAACATCTGCGGGGGAACATCTGCGAGGGAACATCTGCGAGGGAACATCTGCGGGGGAACATCTGCGGGGGAACATCTGCGGGGGAACATCTGTGAGGGAACATCTGCGAGGGAACATCTGCGAGGGAACATCTGTGAAGGAACATCTGCGGGGGAACATCTGCGGGGGAACATCTGCGAGGGAACATCTGTGAGGGAACATCTGTGAAGGAATGTCTGCAGGGGAATGGCTGAGGAACGTTTGTGGAGTGTCACAACCTGCCATGACCTTTCCCTCAGGTCTTCTCCTCTTCAGACTCAACCTTTGCCCCAGATCCATCCCAGACCACCTGACCCGCACCGTGCAGCTGCAGCTACAGTATATAAACAGTGAGGACTGCAGTTGCCGGTGCAGGACCATTCAGATTGTCACCTCCATAACCTGGACGTTTCATCATCACCACAGACTCTGGCTGATCTATCCTCAGGGTTTTTGTCATTAAATCTGTTCACCCTTCAGCACTAAGGATCTGAGTTCTCACTTCACCTCACCCCCCCATGACATGGAGGAGCATCTGTGAGAACATCAGCACAGAGCTCCAACAATGAGTGTAGAAGTGGAATCATTATTCAGATTATTTTATTCTGAATAAAATAATCTGGAATTAAAGCCATTTCCTTCATGTTTACATGGTAATATGAATGCAGAATAAAGGTTTCCATGGAAACGGTGTATTCTGCTCCAGTTAATTGGTCTTTCAGAGCTGGGGGTACAGAGGGTTCTGATTGGACAAAATGGCCACTTAACATCTGGATGTCTACTGGAAGAAAACGATCATATCCACTTCCAGTTTTGTGTTCGTTTCAACCATGAAAATGTTAGACCAGATACTTCATGGGATTTTTGCATTCATTTTGTAATAATTATTTAGCAGCAGCTCGACTGAATCAACCATAGGAATCAACAAACTAATACATAAAGTGGAATATGTGCGTCATGGCGACCAGACCAGGAGCATGTGCAGAATGAGAGGAGTAATGTTAAAGAGGAATTAACTGTTTATAATGTCAAAAAGAGTGATTGAATTATTCAGAATTAATAGTGAATTTAAAACAGTGACTTTATGGAGAATTCAGTTTAACTCAGAATTAAGTTTAATTGTTGTTTAATAGTAATTTTCAACTGGAATTATGTTTTTATATGGTTCATCTAAAAGAGGAATTAACCTTTATTCTAAATTAAACACCATGGCCATGAGCAAAATAGGTGAATGGTAAAAACAAACCCACATGTCAAAGTAAAAACCCAGACAATAACAGGAAGACAGACAGACGGACAAGACATACTGTACCAATGTCCAGAATGTAACAGTACCCCCTCCTGAAGGACAGACTCTGGACATTTTGTGTTGCCTTGCTAACTAACAGACAAACAAACTCTGTTAAAAACATAATGTTTGTTTTATGTTTTTGCTGGTGTTCGTTGGTTGGTTTGGATGTTTGTTTGTTTGTTTGTTTGTTTGATAAGTCAAGATAAGTCAAAAACTTATGGACGGATTTTAATGATATTTTCCAGGTAGTTTGGTAATGGGAAGTTTTTGGTGGAGATTTTGGTGGTGATCCGAGAGGGGGGGGGGTCCTACCTTGGCGGAGGTCTTCGTTCTCAGAGTGCTTTTCTAGTTCAGAATTCTTTCATTCATAATAAATAATAATATATAATAATATATAATAAATAATTAAAAACATCATGTAAATGTATCTATTGTAAAAGTTGGACTCAGAGTTCAGACGTCCACTTGTCTTGACACAGTATAAAGTAAAAGTTGTAAATGTACAGACAAATGTTCAAAATAAATGTGAGCCAGAGGTCAGTGACTCCTCATTGGTGGACTGTGAATGTCCCCTGGAGTTTTCTGCCCCCTCAGCCCATCCCTCATCCCCTCTTTTTCACTTCCCCCTTTCTCCAAATTCCTGCACTCTGCCCAAGACACCCAGTCAATTAATAAGACATTGTCTCCTCCCCCTGGAGCTGCTGCACAACGGGGGCCACCCAGGAGCCAGCAGCCCGCTCTCAAAGCTGCTTCACTGGTGGCCCCCCAGGAATGCCAACCGCTCTGGGAACAAGCCAGCAGGGGAGGGGAGGGGAGGGGAGTGGGGGGCACTTGGATAATAGAAACAGTCCCATCATGCTCATGTGCTGGAGCAGTTCAGTCAAAAACTGAAGGACAACAAAAGGAAATGTGCTCCACTCCCAAGGATGGAGGTACTTCAGCATTCTACAGTCCAACTACAACCAACTACACACACACTAAGAACACACACACCAAGAACACACACACTCACCAAGAACACACACACCAAGAACACACACACACACTCACCAAGGACACACACACATACACTCACCAAGAACACACACTCACACTCACCAAGAACACACACACACACTCACTCAGGAGAACACACACACTCACCAAGAACACACACACACACACACACACACACACTCACCGAGAACACACACACATACACTCACCAAGAACACACACACTCACTGAGAACACACACTCACTGAGAACACACACACACCAAGAACACACACACACCAAACATATACATATACACACACACACTCACCAAGAACACACACACGCACACTCACCGAGAACACACACACTTAGCACACACATAAACACACACACCAAGCACACATACACATGCACAAACAGCTCTGACCATATTGAAGAGAACACTCAGGGGTGGGGCAAGCAAGGCAGTGAGCCCTGCCCACAAGGTCATAAATATATATTATCATATTAACATATAGGCTATTGTCATATTAACATGTAGGCTATTATCATATTAACATGTAGGCTATTGTCATATTAACATGTAGGCTATTGTCATATTAACATGTAGGCTACTGTCATATTAACATGTAGGCTATTGTCATATTAACATGTAGGCTATTGTTATATTAACATGTAGGCTACTGTCATATTAACATGTAGGCTACTTTCATATTTACATGTAGGCTATAGTTATATTAACATGTAGGCTACTGTCATATTAACATATAAGCTATAGTTATATTAACATGTAGGCTATAGTTATATTAACATGTAGGCTATAGTTATATTAACATGTAGGCTATTGTCATATTAATATGTAGGCTACTTTCATATTAACATGTAGTCTATTGTCATATTTACATGTAGGCTATTTTTATATTTACATGTTGGCTATAGTTATATTAACATGTAGGCTACTGTCATATTAACATATAAGCTATAGTTATATTAACATGTAGGCTATTGTTATATTAACATGTAGGCTACTTTCATGTTAACATGTAGTCTATTGTCATATTTACATGTAGGCTATTGTTATATTAACATATAAGCTATAGTTATATTAACATGTAGGCTATTGTTATATTAACATGTAGGCTACTTTCATATTAACATGTAGTCTATTGTCATATTTACATGTAGGCTATTGTTATATTAACATGTTGGCTATAGTTATATTAACATGTAGGCTATTGTCATATTAACATATAAGCTATAGTTATATTAACATGTAGGCTATTGTTATATTAGCATGTTGGCTATAGTTATATTAACATGGAGGGTGTTGTTATATTAGCATGTAGGCTATTGTTATATTAACATGTAGGCTATTGTCATATTAACATATAAGATATAGTTATATTAACATGTAGACTATTGTTATATTAGCATGTTGGCTATAGTTATATTAACATGTAGGGTATTGTTATATTAGCATGTAAGCTATTGTTGTATTAGCATGTAGGCTATTGTTATTTTAGCACGTAGACTAATATGACAAGGTCCACACTCTTCCCAAAAGTTGGGGGAATTTCAGGTCTAAAAAATATAAAAAAATCATCCTGACAGATAGAGTCAAGTCTTTGACAAACATGGTTTTATACTGACACCAGAACAAAGGCAAAATTGTGTCAGGATGCTATCAAAGCACTTTGAAGGTGAACAAAAAAGGCTTTGCATAATTAGGCTGAGTAATACCTCTGCACAACAAAGGTTGACTTTTTCTGCGTGTCAAAAATATAATTTTCTGTACATGTATAATGTGGCTGTAAAATTACTATACAAATGTAACGTGTTTAAAAAATAAAGAGTGAGTAAAAAGTATGTTTGCATTGTCAAGACTTAGGAAGCTATGTGCATGTTGGTCTTTTTTCTGTATATGTTGTTGTCTTTATTGATGTATTAGCTGATAGCCTCCATCTAAAATCTCTGTGATGGGTTTTAGAGTGCAGACTCTCCACATGAATACTCGAACACAGCACACAACACATTGTTTAGTAATGGATAGCATGTTAGTGCAGAGAGATTTCAAAGAAAAAATAGCTCATGTGCATCTGACGGACACACAAAGGACACAGTGTATAATGACTTTCTTCTGTTCAACATCCGCACAGCAAAAAAATTAGTCCGACCAAAGTGCTCTATGTAAGTGCACCATCTGGATTGTTGCATAGACCAGTAAGTGGGGGCCAAAGCACAGTAAGTGGACTGAAAGCTATGCATAAAATAAAAAAATAAAACTAAAAAAATCTGCTTTGTTTTTTTAAATATTGCACAGTCTTATCAAGCTGACTGTCCTGTGCAGAAACATGACCTGCTCGTTGACACGGTTAAATGATGTTTGATTTGTTCAGACAAAAAAAAGACACAAATGCAACATGGAAATGGAAAAATATCTCACTTCAAAACAATCATCTGAAGTGAACAGTTGACATTACAATTTGACCAGATTCAATAGACTGTTAGATGAGTTTACCTCCAATGAACACACATTACATAGAAATGTGATTAAGCCATTGAAAACACATAGTTCATATTAAGCATTTTTTCAGTTATAGTGTGATTGTGATTGAAGTATAGCACAAATTATTTTCAACTTTAATAAGGGATTAAAATTTTAAACTAATTCAGTCGAAAAAATTTAGTTTAGAGTCGATTTCCTCATAATGAAAGAGTAATGACATTTTGTTATTAGCTAATATACAAACAAAAAGAAGGGAGGCTAAGCAAGGGGTAGACCCTTGTCTAGGGGTCTGTGGGAGGGGTAGACCCATCTGTGGAAGGGTTAGACCCGCCTGTGGAAGGGGCAGGCCCACCTGTGGAAGGGGTAGACCCACCTGTGGAAGGGGTAGACCCGCCTGTGGAAGGGGCAGGCCCACCTGTGGAAGGGGTAGACCCACCTGTGTAAGGGGCAGAACCACCTGTGGAAGGGGCAGACCCACCTGTTGAAGGGGAAGACCCACCTGTGGAAGGGGCAGACCCAAACGTGGAAGGGCTAGACCCACCTGTGGAAGGGGTAGATCCACCTGTGGTCGGGATAGACCCACCTGTGGAAGGGGTAGACCCACCTGTGGAAGGGGTAGATCCACCTGTGGAAGGGGTAGACCCACCTGTGGAAGGGTTAGCCCCAACTGTGGAAGGGGTAGCCCCACCTGTGGAAGAGGCAGACCCACCTGTGGAAGGGGTAGACACACCTGTGGTCGGGATAGACCCACCTGTGGAAGGGGCAGATCCACCTGTGGAAGGGGTAGACCCACATGTGGAAGGGTCAGACCCACCTGTGAAAGGGTTAGACCTGCCTGTGGAAGGGGTAGACCCACGTGTGGGAGGGGTAGACCCACCTGTGGAAGGGTTAGACCCACCTGTGGAAGGGTTAGACCCACCTGTGGAAGGGTTAGACCCACCTGTGGAAGGGGTAGACCCACCTGTGGAAGGGTTAGACCCACCTGTGGAAGGGGTAGACCCACCTGTGGAAGGGCGACCACTTTCAGCATAAATTAATTGATTAATTATCATTACAATTCAGAGAATGCCTAATCTCGCCCCTATTTTGTGCCAATCTCAACTTGTTCTTGGATTAGAGCCAATAATGTAATTTTGACCTTTCTGCTAAATAATAAAGGGGTAGATCCACCTGTGGAAGGGGTCAAGACATTATAATGAGTGATGCAAATTAACTGTATAAACTGTTATTACTGAAATTAAACTTGTTAAATGAGGGGAGTGAGTTTATTCCATTTGAGCGCTGACTCTGAAATCCTTGTTTTGTTCTTTGTTTGTTTCTGCCTTTTTTTCTGTTCAGTTTTTAGATGAACTGTTCAAATAAAATAACTGAATGAACAAACAAACAAACAAATCCAACACCCCTCTCCCCTTTAGGGGCAGGGTAATTAGAACAGTTATCATTAATGGAATTAATACTAATGGTAACAGTGCTGTGATAGAGTCAGTGTGAACATAACGCTACAGACACATTATATTATGATAAATGATATTTTTAATCTCATCTGGTTATTTTCATTTATTTATTTACATCTTCATCTTTATTCTGTCCTCTTCCATTCTTTCTTTCTTATTTAGTCTCACCTACGCAATGAATAGTTTTGGTCATATCCTTTCTTTCTTTCTTTCTTTCTTTCTTTCTTTCTTTCTTTCTTTCTTTCTTTCTTTCTTTCTTTCTTTCTTTCTTTCTTTCTTTCTTTCTTTCTTTCTTTCTTTCTTTCTTTCTTTCTTTCTTTCTTTCTTCCTTTCTTTCTTTCTTTCTTTCTTTCTTTCTTTCTTTTTCATTTTACTTAATTTTTCAGTGAAGTTTTTCAAATTATTTATTTAGTCAATATTTACTAGTTTTTGTTAATTTAATTGCTTATTTTATTTTTCTACATTTAGTTTTTTATTTTATTATTTTTCTCTTCAGTTTTGTTCTGG
Organism: Siphamia tubifer; assembly: GCA_020466265.1. NCBI lineage: Eukaryota > Metazoa > Chordata > Actinopteri > Kurtiformes > Apogonidae > Siphamia > Siphamia tubifer. The sequence continues at coordinate 9,085,114 of CM035804.1, read as the reverse complement.
TTGTGTCTTATTGTGTCCACAATATTTATTATTTTGTCAGTTTATTATTCATTTTTGTTGGTTTTATTGATCACTTTGACTGTTTTTTTTTTTTCATTTTGTTGCTTATTTTGTTTATTTTCTATTTTTGGTTTTTGGTTTTATTATTTTTTCTTACATTTTATTCCGCTTGTGTCTTATTGTGTTCATTTTATTTGTTATTATTATATTATTTATTGGTTTATTATTAATTTTATCATTTACTTATTCTTTCCCTTTCTATCTCTTGTTAATGAAGTCCACACCACACATAACCAAGACATGACACTGATCCATACCTTACCTGCTTAGTTTTATATATATATATATATATATATATAAACCTTATATTAGTCATTTTAAATGACTGATCTCCATTACAATTTTTCAACTGATGTGTTAATTCTGGACAACATTTGAGAAGTAAATGTAAAATTCAACAATACTTTGATGAATCTACTGATGCTGTTTCTCTGTTTTCCATCCAATACATTCCATTATTTTGACCTGGGTTTTTTTTTAACCATCTATGTGAATCTTGAGGACAAAGATAAGATGGTAAAAAGGTAAGACATAAATATCTAAACACATATTGATTGTAAAACTGTTTGACAAATGACATTTTGTATTAACTTACAGTTAGAAATATTGGGAGAGTGACAGACGTTTTGCTATTAAAGCTGCTACACTTCTATAATCAAATAAAGTCCACTGTCATTTAAGTGAATTCACATCCACATTAGACCAACGGTTTAGATATGACAGCTCTTTAACATTAACATGTCACAGTCAAGGAACCTAAAGGAAATGGACGATAGAGTCAGAGGAGAGTGGGCGCTCTGTCGTCATTAACCTATCCTCACTTAAATCATTAAAAAGGTCTGAGTCAAGGTGTGAAGACACTACAGGCAGTCAATGGTGATGGGGGCAGAGAGAGAGAGAGGGAGAGAGAGAGAGAGGGAGAGAGAGAGAGAGGGAGAGAGAGAGAGAGGGAGGTAGAACAACATAAAGAACAACATGAAGATAAGATAAAGATACAGTTTAGTACTTGTTAATAAATGACATTAATCTCATTATTAGTATTTTTTTTTTTACAATTCTATATTATACATATATAATTGTATATAGTAAATATGTTTCATCATTATGTTACTATCTTATTATATTTAATCCCTACACTGGATAAGACATTTACACAATGCTGATGTTGGCCTCAGGAACCCATACCTCCACCTATCATTTTGTTTTGTTTTTTCCCATTGACATTCATATATTTAGTAATTATGTTTTGTAATTATGTACAAACTGAGAGAGAAAACGTGTACAAGTTGACAAATTAAATGCATTCAGTGAGAAGGGATTACATTATGTTAAAAAACATAATGTATGCAGAAACAATGGGAATAATAATAAAGTAATAAAATTAAAAACTATATATGAAATTATAAATTCAGTTACAGTTCAAACTTCCACAAAATCTGATTGGACCTGCTTACATGGGAGTTTTAAGTCCTTTTTAATTCAAAATAAAGGTTAATTTCTCTTTAAAATGAACCTAATTCCAGTTGAAAATGACTATTCTCAATTGAACTGAATCCTGAATAAAATCACTGTTTTATTCCACTCTGAATTCAATCATTCGTCTACCATGTAAACAGTTAATTCCTCTTTAACATGATTCCTATCGTTCTGCACATGCTCCTGGTCTTGTTACGATGACGCACATATTTCACTATCAACATTAGTTTGTTGATTCAGTCGAGCTGCTGTTTTATAATTATTATAAAAACAAAATACAAAAATCACATGTAGTACCTGGTCTAACATGTCGATAGTTGAAACAAAATCAAAACAGGAAGTAGACACCATTGTTTTCTTCGAGTAGAGAAGTGGGTGTTCTGTCCAATCAGAACCCTCTGTACCTCCAGCTCTGAAGGACCAATGAACTAGACAGGAATACACCCATTTCCAAATGATTTTATTCAGAATAGATGAATCTGAATTAAAAAGCATCATGTAAACATAACTAATGAGAGATTAGTAACTACAAATATTGACCTTTGACCTTTACCTTTTATTTAAAACAGCTGGATGACCTTCCACGAATCATGATTTTACAGGAACATGGTGGACCATGGGGACTGTACGTTAGCGGTTCCTAAGTCAATCATCTTCACCTTGTTCGCTGGATATCACTGCTCTGGATTTCTGTCTTAAATTAAAGATATATTACGTATATTGAACCAAGACACAGGACATCAGGAACCTGAAAGAAAAGACCTCTGACCTTATTGACACCACTGATCAGGCTATGATACAACAAACACAGGAGGAAATACACTAACAGTGTTGTGTAGACCCTAGTATTTCTATGATGTACTTAAGTAGAATCTCACACCAGACCTTTCTGTGTGGAGTTGTTTGAGAAAGCCTGTGGTCAGGTTAGTTAGACATAAACATAGTTTATTGATTGACCACCAACATTACGATCAATAGTTATGATAAATTAATAAATATACATGTACAATATATTTTTTATAAGTGATGGTCGAGGAGCCCAGATAAAGGCATGGTACGCTGCTGCACTGTGGTCTCATCATCTGATTATTTACTATATAACAATATAATAATATAAGGTACTTAAATATATGCCTTTAAAATTAGTGTTGACATTTACATTGCATGTGCTTATATATATATATATATATATATATATATATATATATATATATATATATATATATATATATATATATATATATATATGTATTGTGATGAAGCACATTGTGGATGGAACAAATATAAGTAAATAAATTAAAACAGACTGAAGTCATAGTTCAGCCTAAGCTTCCCTAGGAGTTAGAATACTGGGGGAAGTACATTGCACTGAGTCCCCCCCCCCCCCCTCTCTCTGTCATGTCTGTATTGTCATTTTTATAACCTATCTTAGATACCAAGTCTGTTCATGGCTAGTCACCTGGTGTCCCCTTGTCGCTCTCTCAGCAGTGTCCGCGTAAGGAGCCATGGACGACAGGATCTGCAGTGACCCACCTGTGCTGACCTGTGACCCCAGACCTCCTCCCTCACCTGTGTGGTGGATGGACCCCCACCTCCTTCATTTATAAATGGATGTTCATCTATATCTGGTTTTCCATGGGAGTGGATCTGTCCTTCAGTGTGGTTCTCCTCAAGATTTCTTCTTTTTCCCACTGGGTTTTGAAGTTTTTTCTTGCATAGAAGGAGGGTCTAAGGACAGGGGACCCTTGGGACTTTTTATCTATTTCTGTAGTCGATTGTGTTTCTGTAAAACCCTGTGAGACGACTTTGTTGTGATTTGGGGCTTTATAAATATAATTGAATGAAAGAGTTTGTATGTCCCCCTGTGTCTGCGTATGTTTTCTCCAGTTTCCTCCCACCATCCAAAACACATGCACTGATAGGTTAATGGGTTAATCTATTTTTTATTTTTTTGTCTGCATTTGTTCTCATTGTTTAACTCCACAGAGAGGGAGTCAACATTGTTTGAGATCAATGCATATTTTATTCTTGCAGCCAAATATTTTAATATTTAGTGCATGTGTGTGACCATCATCGGTCCTCCCTGAAAGCTGAGCAGACATCCTTTATTAGAACTCACTATTATAAGCCAGGGAGGGCAGTGCTACACCTCAGTGATGTGTGGGGGAAACAAAGACTGGACAGGACGGACGGGGAAAGAAATTAACAGGTGGTGCTATTGCAGTTAAAGATTGTAAGGTGGTGTGTTATTCCCAACTACTAACTGTCCATCAATAAAAATAAATAAATAAATCGAAAAAAAAGAGAAGAAAACCAAACCAGCACAAAAGAAAAAGAGATTCAATAAAAAAATAATTAAACAAAACAGTAGTGAGCACCATAGTTGTGGATGACTTGATAGTATAAAATAGAATGCAATAGAATAGAATAGAATAGAATAGAATAGAATAGAATAGAATAGAATAGAATAGAATAGGCCAGAAGAGGACACTAGTGCAAAAGAAAATTAATTTAGGGTAGAGATTGTGGAGAGATTCTCAGCACATTCTGGCGGGTCCCATCATTCACTGAAATGGTTAATCTAAATTGCCCATAAGTGTGAATGTGATAGTGATTGTTTGACTCATACAGGGTGTACCCCGCCTTCACCCATTGTAGCTGGATTTGACCCCCGTGAAGTACAGCAACTTATGTGAAAAGAATACTATAATAAAGTAAATATAATACAATTTAACCAGGAAGAACCAGAAATTTTTCAAAAGTAACTAAAAATAAAGCCTTTAAAAGTGAGTTACTGGGTAGACAATGTGTTTTATCAAGTCACAGTACTTAGTTTAGTGGATATTGACAGAAAAAAAAAGGTTATCATTATGAGAAAAAAATGTGGGATAATAAATCTAAATTATGAGATAAAAAAGTCAGAAATATGAGATAATACATGCAGAATTATGATAAGTCAAAATTATTAAATGGCACCAGTGAGATAAAAAGTAAAAAATCAAAGATAATAAATGCATAATTGAGATCAACAGTCATAATTATAATATATAAAGTCACACTTTCTCTCCTTCACTAATGTTTCCTCTGAAGTCACATCTGTTTAGTTTGAAAAAGTCTATTGTGAGAATGTAAGGAGTATATATATATATTTATATTTATGAACTAATGTAGGGAGGAAAAGTCCAAAGTTTCCAGAAAAATAAATAGTCAACTAAAGTACAGATACAAAAAATACAAAAATTCTACTTAAGATGAAGTAGTTTTACTTAGTTACATCCCAGCTGTGTTTGTATCCCATACCTTCTCCTACTGAACTCACATTAGAGTTAAAGACATGAGGCTTAAATGGAGCTGATGCTGCTGATTCCTTATTCAACACTGCCCTCTACAGGAACACTGTCCATAAACGTGTCCTGGAAAAGGACACATGTGAACACTGGTCTACAAATAAATCTAATGAAATGTTCCCACATGTGTGTTAGTGATAAAGAAAACTCAAGTTCAAGTTTCCAACATTAGTCTGGGGTTAAAATGTGAAATTAGTAGAATGAGTAAAAGAATAGGTTTTATTCCAAATGAATATTAGTGTCAGATCTACTTCCAAACACTGTCTGTACATTATGATCCATTCACTTTACAGGTTATTTCTAGTGGAATATTTACTAATCCATTGTATACATGCAGAGGTGGGAAGTAACTAAGTAAAAGTACTTCGTTAGTGTACTTCAAGAGATTTTTTGGGGGTATCTGTACTTTACTTGAGTATTTACTTTTCTGGAAACTTGGTTAAACAACTATTATTTCATTCATGGCAAAAACAAAAAAATATGTAGTTTTACTTTTGGCTTTTCCTCCTACATTAGTTCATAAATATATGTACTTTATACTCCTTACATTTATATAAATATCTGTACTTTATACTCCTTACAGTTATATAAATATCTGTACTTTATACTCCTTACATTTATATAAATATCTGTACTTTATACTCCTTACATTTATATAAATATCTGTACTTTATACTCCTTACAGTTATATAAATATCTGTACTTTATACTCCTTACAGTTATATAAATATCTGTACTTTATACTCCTTACATTTATATAAATATCTGTACTTTATACTCCTTACATTCTCACAATAGACTCGTTACTTTTTAAACTAAACAAATGTCACAGTACGAAAAATAAGTGACTTCAGAGAGAAACTACATATATATAATTATATTATAATTTTATCTCATAATTATCAATTAGGCTATGCCACTTTATATCAACATTTTTACTCCTTTTCTCAAAATTATACATTTCTTATCCCATATTTATGAGTTTTTACCTCATAATTATCCTTTTTTAAATCTCCTACTGATGATTCTTGAGTTTTTCCTAAATTTTCTGTCCATATCATCTACTGAAACATATTATCTACACAGTAACTCACATTTAAAGACTTTATTTTTAGATACTTTTAAAACTTCTCAGATTTTCCTGGTTAAATAAGTATTATTTCTTTCATGGCAAAAAAACATTTTGTTTTAATTTTGGCTCTTGATCTCATAATTCTGCATTTATTAACGCATATTTAGGATTTTTAATCTCATAATTTAGACTTTTTATCTCAGAGATGTGGATTTTTTTATCTCATATTTCTGACAGGTTTTTTTTTTTTTAATCTATCTTACTTTTTATCGCAATTATTTCCCTGCCCATATCCACAAAACACTACAGTAACTACACAGTAACTCACTTTTAAAGGCTTTATTTTTTGATACGTATGAAACTGTTCAGATTTGTCCTGGTTAAATATGTATTATTTCATTCATGTTAAAAAAAAAAAAAAGAAATGCAGTTTTACCTTTTAATTTTTTTTTTTTTTTTACTTTATTTCAATTGAGAAGATGTGCTTTTTAAAAACTTTTATTTCAGTAAAGGAGTTGAATTAATACTTCTACTTTTACCAGAGTATTTTTACATACAAGTAGCTGTACTTCTACAATAGCTTCCATATATTTTTGTTGTTTTTATTTTCCTCTAGTAAATTGCTGTAATATTGCTTTTTGTTGCTTCGCATGAATTTTATTTTTATTGTATTTTGTTTTTACTTCTTTAGTTCTTTATATAAAACATTTTTACATGCATTCAATAAACCTTTAGTTAGCCATGTTTTTTTTTTTGTTTTTTTTTATCAAGTTTGTGCTTCACTTGTTTCTTTACCAAAGGACAATTTTTATGGTAAAGAGCCTTTGTTTTTTATATGAATGTGTCATAAGCTTCGTCCACATCGTCAACATCGACCTCATTCCATTCTTGTTTCATCACATCATATTTAAAAGATTTAATAGACTTTTCAGTTTTTTAGTTTTATTGTCTTATATTTTGTATTTTTTGTTCCTGTGGAGCTCTGGATAGTTGAAAACACTGGCAGATGATCACTCGTGTCATTTATGATTATTATTATTATTTATTCTCGCATCAATTTCATGAGTGAAAATGTTATCTATTAGTGTGGCACTATGGGTAGTTATCCTGGTTGGTCTTATTATTAGTGGATAAAGGCTCATGCTGTAGATTCAACTAATAAATCAATATTTATTTAACAAATCAATATTGAAATCCCCACATACAAAAACCAATTTGTTTTTATTTGTTCTCATATATATACTCAATCATTTCTCTTTAAATAGTTCAACACATGATCCTGGTGCTCTGTATATACAGCTTATCAGTATGTTTTTGTATTTTTTTTGTTTATATTTCCACAGTCATACATTCCATTCCATTACTTATTGTTCCACACATGTCTTTAATAGATTTACTTCTATATTGTTTTTCAATGTAGACAACAACTCCTGCGCCCTTTTTCTGTTTATATGGTACATCTCATATCCTTCTGTTTCAACCAAAGCTGTTTGTTCTTCACTTAACCAAGCTTCAGAGATCACTATTATAGTAAATTAGTTTGTTTTTTTAAACTATTTTAGACAATGTTTGATTTTGTACAGGATTGAGTTTAAGCTTCTACTGTTGAAATGTATGACTGAAATTTCTCCATCCTTTTTTTTTTAACTTATTGCTAAACTGTTCCTCAGTGTAATAATTGCACTGGCTCTGTATATTTATCAAGAAGTTGTCAATATAATTTTCATTATCATAGTCTCTATATTCAGTATACTCAAATGTTCTCTGTCCAAGTATTTCATGTTCACTGTTCTGTTCCTAATGTTGCATCATATCTTTATTTGGAGGTGAATAGTTGATGTCAGGACTTTCCATGAGTTCTTTGTGACCAGGATGACAGTTATTATTGCGTTCCCATGAGTTGTCATTTCTTGTACTTGTCCAGTTCAGTAATGTCTTTAATTGCTATCACTGTGGCCTCCTCTAGTGGTCCATTTAGTTCTAGAAATACCTTGCAGCTGGATGTCCCAGTTGATTGAATCTGCTTCTTCTTTGCGTAGGATCCGTGCTTGTTTGGCAATGTCTGAATTTTTCTTTGTTAAATGTTCGTTCAGGTAAACATTTGTTTGTTTCAGTTTCCTCCCCTGTTTGAGCAGTGTAGTTTTTTTGTTTTCTGCTCACGTCTCATAATTGTAGTTGGTTTGACATTTTTGTTTCTTCGGGGACAGGGGTGACAGGCCTCAATGTCATTTCTGTTTAGTGTTATGCCCTTGCTGTCCAGGAATCCAATCACCTGGTGCTGAAGACAGTCCTGATCGTCCTCTGTGACCTCTCCGTCTCTTACTACAGCCTGGCATATGACCGGGGCTTTGTGTCCAGGCCGCTGATGATCAGGTCGTTCATCCTGGAATGTTGTTCCAAATCTGCCACACGTCCTTCCAGCATGGTTATTGTTTTGTCCTTTTCAACATTCAGTCTTTTTAATTTCTTTAATTCTTCCATCAGATTCAGAATCATCATCATGTAGTTGGACGGTGGAAGGAATACTTTGTGGAGCTCCTAAATCCTACCAACATGCATTCCAGGATGGAAAGAGAGCCGGGTGACCCGGGGACGGGTGGACTGATCCCTGGGGCAGAAGTCGCCGAGGTAGTGAGATCACTCCGTGGTGGAATGACGAAATCCACCTTGGGTATCTCAAGGCTCTGGATGTTGTGGGGCTGTCTTGGTTGACATGTCTCTACAACATTGCATGGACATCGGGGGCAGTGCCGCTGGAGTGGCAGACCGGGGTAGTGGTTCCCATTTTTAAGAAGGGGGACCAGAGGGTGTGCTCCAACTATCGTGGGATCACACTCCTCACCCTCCCCGGTAAGGTTTACTCCAGGGTACTGGAAAAGAGGGTACGATCAGTGGTTGAACCTCGGATTGAGGAGGAGCAATGTGGTTTTCTTCCCGGACGTGGAACAGTGGACCAGCTCTTTACCCTCGCTGGGGTGCTGGAGGGGGCATGGGAGTTTTGTGGATTTGGAAAAGGCTTGCGATCGTGGAGGTCCAAGAGCACCTCCCTAAGGTGCACAGCAATCCAAGACGAGAGGAGGAGCTGAACTTGGAAGGAAAGCTGTACTGTCCAGAAGAGCCAACAATAGTATTTTACAACAGAGAGCTTCAATGGCAGGAGGTCAATGACTTCATCTGGAAGGATCAGTACTAGGGCCAAATGTGATTTACAAGAACTGAGAGAGGCTGAGAAGACATCTTTGGAAGCTACTAAAGGTGGTATGGAGGAAGAACCACTTGCCAGACAGCTTCTTTATCACGCAATGATGCTTCATTCAAAGACAAGGACTCATCCAACCTGAAAGACTTTCACACAAACTCACTGTTGAACATGAAGAGCAAAGTGTTCTTTTGAGTTGTGGCAAAGAGACTGACACAGTTCTTCATAAGCAATAAGTACATTAATACATCTATAGAAAAAGGTGAAGTCCCAGGAGTCCCGGGTTGTATAACATAACAACATCATTTCCAAGATCATTGAAGATGCCAAGAGGAACCAAGGCAACCTAAATGGTAAATGGTCTGCACTTATATAGAGCTTTTACACCTTCATGGTCCTCAAAGTGCTTTACATTAACTTCACATTCACCCATTCACACACACACCAGTTTCTAAGGTCAAAGGTCAGTCCTACTGGGGGCCTAAGTTGGGGTTCTCTGTCTTGCCCATGGACACTTCAACATGTGGACAGCCAGTGCCGGGATGCGAACCTCTCGGTCATTGGGCGACCCACTCTACCAACTGAGCCACATCCGCCCTAACAGTCCTATGATGGGATCAAACCAATGCTTATGAGACTGTGCAACACAAGTTGCTGGGGGGCACACTCAAGGCCTGCCATGTCCCTGACAGTGTTCAGTACCTCCTCCAGAGCTACTTTGGGAAGTTTAGGACTTCTCCTTTGGAGACTTTACTACCAATTGACAGCGGCTGGAGGTGGGAATCGCAACCGGGTGAACAATCTCAGTGATTGTCTTTGCGGCAGAAAGGAACCTCCTGGTGAAGTCGGTGGAGAAGCCAAGATGTGGAGCTGTACTGGGAAGTGGTGCCAGTCAGAGCCTTCATGGATGACTTGACAATCATGGCAAGGTCAGTCCCGGAGGGCAGGTGGATCTTGGAGGACTTGGTTGAGCTCAAGACTGCAGCCTCCCTCAAAGGGAGGGAGCAGAACTCAACTCCTGCCAGGTGTGGTGTCTGCAGTAGACTAGCGTTTAGAGGCATCTAAATATATGATTACATATATTTAGTAGTACACTTCAGAAAGTATATATATGTGCATCCATATACTATTCAGTGTATTAGTACATTAGTACATATATTGACTTATGTCTCAATATATGGAAAGTCGCATTTCTTTATGTATTTTTAACTATATTGTAATATATAAACACAATATATTTTCTGTATATTATATACATATAGTATTTTTTTGTTCAATTTCAGGCAGTAATAAATTGAAAGTCAGTATATGGAGAAATATATTTTTGTTTCATAAGGGTATGATTGTAGACCTGAATGATGATTTTTTTTTTTATAGTGCCCTACAGAGGCCAGTGTGCTATTTCCAGATTTGAATATAGTGTGTGTATATATATATATATATTTATATGCATAAATAAAAGTGCAATTAGGCCCTTAAAGCTTGACTGTGTGTTTAAAACAGTTTTATTTTGACCAGATTCAAATTTTCCGCTACAGTCACAGAGGATATGACAACGGTCTCGATAGAAATGCTGAGAAAAAGAATAAAAACACAGATGGAGCGCATGCATGGAGTTAATGAGGCCTGTGTGCAACAAACAAACACTAAAACAGTTTTTATGTTCATTCATCCAATCCACCAACACATACAGAGTTATTAACTAACACACTGGTGTAAGAATTAATAAGAACCTCTAATGAGTCATTAGAGTTGAGTTTACAAACACAAACAGTCTCAGGAGTGATGGGGTCTTTATGTAAATATGAAGGATTTATATGTGGAAACTGATCCACTGTTGTTTTTATTTAACTTATAAACAGGTAACACACACACACACCTTAGGTCTATCAAAATCAATGTATTAACATAGATTTACCCATAATCATGATGAATCTGATGAAACATGTTTAACTCTGGACATCTCTGGCAGTGATTTTTCTGTTAAATGATAAAGATAGAAGACAAACGGTGTCATCACCATCTGCATGGACAATTAGAATAAACACACACAGCATTAGTTTATCTGTGCTTTACTTGCGTATTTATTTTTCTGGAAACTTTTCACTTTTTCTCCCTACATTAGTTTATAAATATCTGTACTTTACACTCCTTACATTCGTCGAATAGACTACTTTTTCAACCTACACAGATGCGACAGCATGAAAAATAAGTTGTAAATCAGTAGAAAGAAATTGTGATTTTCAGTATTATTTCATAAATGGCAAAAAAAAAATTACAGTTTTACTTTTTTACTTTATTACAATTGAGTAGTTGTATTTTTTTTTTTACTCCAGTAAATGAGTTGAATCAGTACCAGAATATTTTTCACACTAGTAGCTGTGGGTGAAGCCATGCTGCATTAACATTATGTCAGGTCAGTTCAGCACCATGGACAGCTCTGTAACAACTCATTAACAACTTCAGCTTCATATTAAATCATTTTGTATTAAAGCATCTGCTGCATTTTGTGCAGTGGTTTAAACTCTCAACTTATATCTTAACACATGTGAAAACAAAAGAGAACACATCACCCCTGTGCTCCAAACCCTTTATTGGCTACCAGTTGACTTTAGAATTAAATTTAAAATCCTCCTCCTTACATATAAAACCATTAAGTGATTGAGATAAAAAGTCATCAAAACATAATTATGAATATATGTGTGGAAGGAAATGGTCTTAGTTGTCTTTATTTGACTATAGTTAATGATTTATGGGAATAGATGACACTCCCAAAAAGGGTAAACCTTGTGTCTGCTTTTATTTGCTTTTGTGAAAGCTGTTTTCTGTTTGCTTCTTTTTTAAGTTTCAAGAACTGGCTTTGCGATTGTTTGCTGAATGTAAATAAGCAGGTTGCACATTGGTGAGTTTCTCTTCTTTAAAAATGTCTCTGACTACTCTATGCTCAGTCTGACTCTGGCTAAACCCATACGTGTATGAACAGACCTGAACCTGATTTGTCTTTATTATTGATTGATGTTGGTTGTTAATTTTAATTTAATATATATTTCTGTAATAAATCTTTGTAAGTTAAAGAGATTATTTACTATCCTCTTATTTCATTAGCACAGAAGTGATTGGTCCAACAATATGTTGTAAACTGCCTCTAAATCTGACACACTGGACAAATAAAACAGAAGAGGATGGTTGTTATGGATTAACTTTGATTAATCATGGATAAATATCAATCATGTTTAATCAATAGACTGTCAAAAAAAAATGGAATTCTGACCAAGTCTCTTGGTCTTCTCATTTTAATCCAAATAGATCATCAGATTAAACTCAGACAGAAACACCTACAGTGGAACTTTTCACTGAGATACAAGAATTGATTTATAGACAATAGATCCTGAAAATATGATTTAAAAAATCTGACCAAGATCATTTTCTATTTATTCCATTGGAAGATTTTTGTTTTCTTAATTTAAGGTTTTTATTCTTTTTTTTTTTGCTTCATTAATTTTTGTTTCATTCAAGATTTTTTTTTGCTTGATTAAAGTTTTTTTTGTTTTTGCTTAAGTACATTTTTTAATTATATATATTTTTTCTTAATTTCAATTTTTTTAAATTGATTCAATATTTTTTTTGCTTGATGCTTATATATATATATATATATATATATATATATATATATATATATATATATATATATATATATATATATATATATAGTTTGTTTTGTTTTTTGTTTTCTGTTTTGTTTTGCTTGACTCAATTTTTTTTTTGCATAATTAAAAAATAGAAAGAGAAAAGAGTTAGCACAGTGGGCAGTAAACCTTTTCAGTAGAATTCTGGGGAATGTTACGACTGAACCGTACACAAACAACAAACCAAATCTTCCCCCACACACTTGTTTTATTGTATTTTTTTTTTTTGGAATGGCACACTGAACATGGTGTTGATGAAGGCTGGGGAGGGGGTTGGGTGAGCCTGGACCCAAATTAGCCCCAGAGACACTAGTACTAAACTCATCCTTTCCTTGAGCCGCTGTTATTTTCCTACAAAGAAAGTGAGCTGGTCCCACAGAGGCTGCAGTAGACGCTGGAGTGCAGGGTTTTCTTTGGAACAAACAACACTGCACCACATCAGCTAATAGAGCCTGGCTCCCAGAGGAGAACTCCATATAGGACACTCTTCCTCTTCCTCCACTTGAGCTATTAATACACCCAAACAAAAGAAAAGAGGCTTAATGAGGCAGCAACGGGGAACTCATGCGAAGTAAGTTAGACGAGAGCTTTGTAGTGTTCATCTCCAAGGATTCTTTTCATACAGGCAATGGATCCTTACTCTGTATTCTGATACTAAAGAGGGTAAAAGTGCAGGATATGTACATGGTTTTATGGCCTTTTAAGCACTACATACATATGGACCTATTCACACAGGTCTTTAAGAAATGCCAATAGCAAACAAATAGGAAAAAGATGCATAGTTTTATGCGTGATAATGTGGTGCATATGGATTTTTAAATGAGATAAAATCACACACACACACACTTTTACAGTGTCAGGGCTAAAAGCATCTCACCTGATCAAACAAACAGTTGTGATATATGAAGCTTTTCTTTGCATATTTGCATGAAAAGGACATTTCTCATGCAGCGTAGAGCAGCTACCTTGAACTTAATGCTTTGGTTCAGATTCAGAATGTATTCAAATGGAAGAAGATGAAGTGGGTTTGAATGCACACAGCAACAACACATAATAATAATAATAATAATAATAATAATAATAATAATAATAATAATAATAATAATAATAATAATAATAATAATAATAATAATAATATTATTATTATTATTATTATGTGCATTCTAACTAACGATTTCTCTGCAGTTTCACATTCTAAACATAAAACTGCTTCGTGCGTTACCATATTCCAGTACAAACCACAGTACAGTGACATACAGCTTCCAGCCATACAGTAAAAATAGATTTTGCCGCAGTTACATGTAATAATGAGAAACGTTTCATGTTATAACATGAGATTTATGACGTTATTTCGTGATAGGAAACTATAATGTTATTTCATGATATGATGTTTTCATATTATAACATGAAAACAAAATAACGTGATACGTTACGATCCCCAGTACCCCCACCCCGAATGTGGCCCAAACCCAATGAGTGGGTCATAAACGCACATTGACCCCAGTCCCCCAGGGCACACCCCCCTCCACAACCAGCCTCAGACAGGTTCCTTCTTCTCTGAGTCTGGTTAAGCTGTACCTCCCCCAGCAGAAACCCAACCACAGGGACCCTGGGTCTGGGTCAGAGGAGGACCTAGTTAGGGTAGGGGTTAGCGTCTGGGGTTAGGGTTGGGGTTAGGGTTATGTCCTTGTCAGTCCATTGTGTCCTTGGGCAAAGACACTTCACCGTCCTTGTCTCCAGTGTCACTCACAGGGCCGTTTGAATACTTGGTGGTGGTCAGAGGGGCCGTAGGTGCAAAAAGGCAGCCACGCTTCTGTCAGTCTGCAGAGGGAGCATGTGAGAGCGAATGAATCATGGGCCATAAATTAATATTAATATTAATATTAATATTAATATTATAGGGTTAGGGGCTAGAGCTTGAAATGAAATAACGTGATAGTTGAATATCTCAGAATAATGTGATCATTTCTCTATAACGTGAAAATAGTGATAATTTCATATCACAAAATAATGTGGTAAGTTTCATAAGTTAGTTACGTGAAACTTTTCACATAATTACATGATACTGAGCCAAATATATTTTAGGGACTGGCAGCTCTGAGCATCCGTACCATGGAAAGTGTTTTACAGAATTGGAAAAACAATGAACAGCTTCAGTATTAAAAGATGGGAACTAGAGCTGTCAAACAATTCACATTTTCAATCAAATTAATCAAAGATTTGCTGTAGATTAATATTGATAATTCACAATTAAATATATATTTATGTTTAATTTATACACTGGAAAAAATCTAATTGTTTGACTGTTAAAAGCCTTGTTAAATGTCTTAAAATGTTTTCTTAATTAACTGTTAAAAAACAAATAAATAGATGTCTGTAAAATATACTTTTAAAAATGTGACCAAGTTTCTAAAAGACATGAGAAGAAAACTGTCAAAAATAAGAAACAAAATAAGATAAAGACAACAAAAGAAAAACTGAAAACAAAACATTTTTTTAAAATTTCTAATTTATCCAAAATGTGGACGAAGATAAAAGTATGAAAGTAAGAAAAAACACACAATAAGGCAAAAGTCATCTACGCTCATCAAATCCAAATCATATCTGTAGTATCTGGGTCGTTGGTACTGTATACGCTAATTCTCTCTCTCTCTCTCTCTCTCTATTTTTTTTTTTACTAATAAAAACACTTTCTGACTCAACAAAATTGAAACATAGAACATTAACATTTGTCCAACAGTGTGTAAATATGTAAAACTTACACAATAATAGTAAGAAAAAACATGTATTTCACAATATAAAATTGGGCTCAAAGGTTTACATACCCTAGAACAATTTGTGATTTTTATTCATTTTATTTTTTATTTTTTTGCCATTTTTCCCAGAATCTGAATATTTCAAAAACGTTTCTGTCATTAATGGTTAGTGGTTTAGTGAATCCATTTATTATTAAACAAATGTGTGTGGTCTTTATGAATCATAACGACAGAAACAGAAACTATCCACATGACCCTGATCAAAAGTTTACATACACTGGAGGTTTGGGTTTTCGAGTTTGGACACATGGATTTAAATTAATACTGTCATAAAGTTAAACATAATCAAAGGGTTGGTGTGGTTTAATTTGGATTAATCACAACTAATCATGTTCATGTTTAATCTGTACAATGGAAAATTATCATTCTGACCAAGTGTATTTTCCTCATCAAATATGTGATCATCAAATATGTGATCATCAAATATGTGATTATCAAATATGTGATCATCAAATATGTGATCACCAAATATGTGATCACCAAATATGTGATCACCAAATATGTGATCATCAAATATGTGATCATCAAATATGTGATCATCAAATATGTGATCACCAAATATGTGATCATCAAATATGTGATCACCAAATATGTGATCATCAAATATGTGATCACCAAATATGTGATCATCAAATATGTGATCACCAAATATGTGATCATCAAATATGTGATCACCAAATATGTGATCACCAAAAATGTAATCATCAAATATGTGATCGTCAAATATGTGATCATCAAATATGTGATCATCAAATATGTGATCATCAAATATGTGATCACCAAATATGTGATCATCAAATATGTGATCATCAAATATGTGATCATCAAATATGTGATCACCAAATATGTGATCATCAAATATGTGATCATCAAATATGTGATCATCAAATAAGTGATCACCAAATATGTGATCATCAAATATGTGATCACCAAATATGTGATCACCAAATATGTGATCATCAAATATGTGATCATCAAATATGTGATCACCAAATATGTGATCATCAAATATGTGATCACCAAATATGTGATCATCAAATATGTGATCACCAAATATGTGATCATCAAATATGTGATCACCAAAAATGTAATCACCAAATATGTGATCACCAAAAATGTAATCATCAAATATGTGATCATCAAATATGTGATCATCAAATATGTGATCATCAAATATGTGATCACCAAATATGTGATCATCAAATATGTGATCATCAAATATGTGATCACCAAATATGTGATCACCAAATATGTGATCATCAAATATGTGATCATCAAATATGTGATCATCAAATATGTGATCATCAAATATGTGATCACCAAATATGTGATCATCAAATATGTGATCATCAAATATGTGATCATCAAATATGTGATCATCAAATATGTGATCATCAAATATGTGATCACCAAATATGTGATCATCAAATATGTGATCACCAAAAATGTAATCACCAAATATGTGATCACCAAAAATGTAATCATCAAATATGTGATCATCAAATATGTGATCATCAAATATGTGATCATCAAATATGTGATCACCAAATATGTGATCATCAAATATGTGATCACCAAAAATGTAATCATCAAATATGTGATCGTCAAATATGTGATCATCAAATATGTGATCATCAAATATGTGATCATCAAATATGTGATCACCAAATATGTGATCATCAAATATGTGATCATCAAATATGTGATCGTCAAATGTGTGATCACCAAATATGTGATCATCAAATATGTGATCACCAAATATGTGATCATCAAATATGTGATCGTCAAATATGTGATCACCAAATATGTGATCATCAAATATGTGATCACCAAATATGTGATCACCAAATATGTGATCGTCAAATATGTGATCATCAAATATGTGATCACCAAATATGTGATCACCAAATATGTGATCATCAAATATGTGATCACCAAATATGTGATCACCAAATATGTGATCGTCAAATATGTGATCATCAAATATGTGATCACCAAATATGTGATCATCAAATATGTGATCGTCAAATATGTGATCACCAAATATGTGATCATCAAATATGTGATCACCAAATATGTGATCACCAAATATGTGATCGTCAAATATGTGATCATCAAATATGTGATCACCAAATATGTGATCACCAAATATGTGATCATCAAATATGTGATCACCAAATATGTGATCACCAAATATGTGATCGTCAAATATGTGATCATCAAATATGTGATCAGATTCCAATCAGACAGAACTGATTTATAGACAATAGATCTGGAACAAATCTGACCAAGATCATTTTCATTTGTTCCATTGGCTGATTTTTTTTTTTTACCTAATTCAAGATTATAGGGTTGTTTATTTTGTTTATTTTTTTTTTTGTACTTTATTCAAGATTTTTCTTTGCTTAATTCATTTTTTATTAATTCAAAATGTTTTTCATAATTCAAGATTTTTTTTAAATTCATTTTATTTTGTTAATTCAAGAATGTTTTTCTTAATTCAAGAATGTATTGTCTTTCTCTTTTTTGGTTAATTCATTTTTTGTTTCGTTAATTCAAGATTTTTTTTCTTAATTTAAGATTTTTTTTGCTCGGTTCAAGATTTTATTTTTTTTGCTTGATTCATTTTTTATTACATTTATTTGCTTTGTTACATTTTTTTGTTTAATTCAAGATTTTTTTTCTTAATTCATTTTATTTTGTCAATTCAAGAATGTTTTTCTTAATTCAAGAATTTATTTTCTTTCTTTTTTGCATAATTAATTTTTTGTTTCATTAATTATTTTTTTTCTTAATTTAAGATTTTTTTTGCTTGGTTAATTTTTTAATTAAATTTTTTTGTTTAATTTTTTTTTTTGTTTTTTCCTTTACTTGAAGATTTTTTCTCAAATTAGTTTTGCTTGATTCAAGATTTTTTGCTTAATTAGTGTTTTTTTGCTTAATTATTAATTTTTCTTTAATAAAAAAATATTAATTCGAGATCTTTTTTGATTTTATATAAATATATATATATATATATATATATATATATATATATATATATATATATATATATATATATATTTATTTATTTATTTTTTATTTATTTATTTATTTATTTTTTAAACTTAAGTCAAGCAAAAAAAACTTAAATCAAGCGAAACAATTTGGAACATGTGAAAATAATCTTGGTAAAACTGTAGAAACTGCAGCGACATTCAGAAACATTCTGCTCCAGATGAGTTAATTATGTTTAAATTTTTAATCAGATTAACGATGATGATGGATTAGAATATACATTGATTTTCCACTTCCACATAAGAACTTTAATTCATTATTGTGTGTTAATTTTGACAGCCTTAGTTTAAATGGTTATTAAACCATCTTCACTGTGATCTGTTTGATTGTAATTAATGTGTGTGAATAAAAAGTCAGTGAGTTTCTTTGTTCTGGACAGATGTTCCTGAATGTTCCTTCCAGTTCTGTGCAACATTTCTGAATCCTGAGTCATGGGGAAAGCACAAGAATTCTCTAAGGATGTGTAGGAAAAGGTCTTGAACTGTACAAAACAGGAAGAGGATATAAAAAGATACAAGAGGAGTTAAGACTACCAGTGTTTAAAGTTAGAAAAAAGTAGAATATGAGTGATTCTGTTGAAAACAAGCCATGGTTAAGAAGATAAAACAAAGATTGCAGGTGGTAAAAGTGCTCACATTCTGTTCTTACATAAGTAGAAGTACTGCTGCATGTGTGGGAAAATACTCTGGTCAAGTAAAAGTACTGATCCAACTGCTTTACTGAAGTAAAAGTAAAAAAAAAAAAAGTACAACCTATCAATTGTAATAAAGTAAAAAAAAATTTGCCATGCCATGGTTGTGGTCCATATATTCATGGTTGTGGTCCATATATTCATGGTTGTGGTTCATATCTTCATGGTTGTGGTTCATATATTCATGGTTGTGGTCCATATATTCATGGTTGTGGTCCATATATTCATGGTTGTGGTTCATATCTTCATGGTTGTGGTCCATATATTCATGGTTGTGGTTCATATCTTCATGGTTGTGGTCCATATATTCATGGTTGTGGTTCATATCGTCATGGTTGTGGTCCATATATTCATGGTTGTGGTCCATATATTCATGGTTGTGGTTCATATCTTCATGGTTCTGGTCCATATATTCATGGTTGTGGTTCATATCGTCATGGTTGTGGTCCATATATTCATGGTTGTGGTCCATATATTCATGGTTGTGGTTCATATCTTCATGGTTGTGGTTCATATATTCATGGTTGTGGTCCATATATTCATGGTTGTGGTCCATATATTCATGGTTGTGGTTCATATCTTCATGGTTGTGGTCCATATATTCTTGGTTGTGGTCCATATATTCATGGTTGTGGTTCATATCTTCATGGTTGTGGTCCATATATTCTTGGTTGTGGTTCATATCTTCATGGTTGTGGTTCATATCTTCATGGTTGTGGTCCATATATTCTTGGTTGTGGTCCATATATTCTTGGTTGTGGTTCATATCTTCATGGTTGTGGTCCATATATTCTTGGTTGTGGTTCATATCTTCATGGTTGTGGTCCATATATTCTTGGTTGTGGTCCATATATTCATGGTTGTGGTCCATATATTCATGGTTGTGGTCCATATATTCATGGTTGTGGTTCATATCTTCATGGTTGTGGTCCATATATTCTTGGTTGTGGTCCATATATTCATGGTTGTGGTTCATATCTTCATGGTTGTGGTCCATATATTCTTGGTTGTGGTTCATATCTTCATGGTTGTGGTTCATATCTTCATGGTTGTGGTCCATATATTCTTGGTTGTGGTTCATATCTTCATGGTTGTGGTCCATATATTCTTGGTTGTGGTTCATATCTTCATGGTTGTGGTCCATATATTCTTGGTTGTGGTCCATATATTCATGGTTGTGGTCCATATCTTCATGGTTGTGGTCCATATATTCATGGTTGTGGTCCATATATTCTTGGTTGTGGTCCATATATTCATGGTTGTGGTCCATATCTTCATGGTTGTGGTCCATATCTTCATGGTTGTGGTCCATATATTCTTGGTTGTGGTCCATATATTCATGGTTGTGGTCCATATATTCATGGTTGTGGTCCATATATTCATGGTTGTGGTTCATATCTTCATGGTTGTGGTTCATATCTTCATGGTTGTGGTCCATATATTCATGGTTGTGGTCCATATCTTCATGGTTGTGGTCCATATATTCATGGTTGTGGTTCATATCTTCATGGTTGTGGTCCATATATTCATGGTTGTGGTCCATATCTTCATGGTTGTGGTCCATATCTTCATGGTTGTGGTCCATATATTCTTGGTTGTGGTCCATATATTCATGGTTGTGGTCCATATATTCATGGTTGTGGTCCATATATTCATGGTTGTGGTTCATATCTTCATGGTTGTGGTCCATATCTTCATGGTTGTGGTCCATATCTTCATGGTTGTGGTCCATATATTCTTGGTTGTGGTCCATATATTCATGGTTGTGGTCCATATATTCATGGTTGTGGTTCATATCTTCATGGTTGTGGTCCATATATTCATGGTTGTGGTTCATATCTTCATGGTTGTGGTCCATATATTCATGGTTGTGGTTCATATCGTCATGGTTGTGGTCCATATATTCATGGTTGTGGTCCATATATTCATGGTTGTGGTTCATATCTTCATGGTTCTGGTCCATATATTCATGGTTGTGGTTCATATCGTCATGGTTGTGGTCCATATATTCATGGTTGTGGTCCATATATTCATGGTTGTGGTTCATATCTTCATGGTTGTGGTTCATATATTCATGGTTGTGGTCCATATATTCATGGTTGTGGTCCATATATTCATGGTTGTGGTTCATATCTTCATGGTTGTGGTCCATATATTCTTGGTTGTGGTCCATATATTCATGGTTGTGGTTCATATCTTCATGGTTGTGGTCCATATATTCTTGGTTGTGGTTCATATCTTCATGGTTGTGGTTCATATCTTCATGGTTGTGGTCCATATATTCTTGGTTGTGGTCCATATATTCTTGGTTGTGGTTCATATCTTCATGGTTGTGGTCCATATCTTCATGGTTGTGGTCCATATATTCATGGTTGTGGTCCATATATTCATGGTTGTGGTCCATATATTCATGGTTGTGGTTCATATCTTCATGGTTGTGGTCCATATATTCTTGGTTGTGGTCCATATATTCATGGTTGTGGTTCATATCTTCATGGTTGTGGTCCATATATTCTTGGTTGTGGTTCATATCTTCATGGTTGTGGTTCATATCTTCATGGTTGTGGTCCATATATTCTTGGTTGTGGTTCATATCTTCATGGTTGTGGTCCATATATTCTTGGTTGTGGTTCATATCTTCATGGTTGTGGTCCATATATTCTTGGTTGTGGTCCATATATTCATGGTTGTGGTCCATATCTTCATGGTTGTGGTCCATATATTCATGGTTGTGGTCCATATATTCTTGGTTGTGGTCCATATATTCATGGTTGTGGTCCATATCTTCATGGTTGTGGTCCATATCTTCATGGTTGTGGTCCATATATTCTTGGTTGTGGTCCATATATTCATGGTTGTGGTCCATATATTCATGGTTGTGGTCCATATATTCATGGTTGTGGTTCATATCTTCATGGTTGTGGTTCATATCTTCATGGTTGTGGTCCATATCTTCATGGTTGTGGTCCATATATTCATGGTTGTGGTCCATATCTTCATGGTTGTGGTCCATATCTTCATGGTTGTGGTTCATATCTTCATGGTTGTGGTCCATATATTCTTGGTTGTGGTCCATATATTCTTGGTTGTGGTTCATATCTTCATGGTTGTGGTCCATATCTTCATGGTTGTGGTCCATATATTCATGGTTGTGGTCCATATATTCATGGTTGTGGTCCATATATTCATGGTTGTGGTTCATATCTTCATGGTTGTGGTCCATATATTCTTGGTTGTGGTCCATATATTCATGGTTGTGGTTCATATGTTCATGGTTGTGGTCCATATATTCTTGGTTGTGGTTCATATCTTCATGGTTGTGGTTCATATCTTCATGGTTGTGGTCCATATATTCTTGGTTGTGGTTCATATCTTCATGGTTGTGGTCCATATATTCTTGGTTGTGGTTCATATCTTCATGGTTGTGGTCCATATATTCTTGGTTGTGGTCCATATATTCATGGTTGTGGTCCATATCTTCATGGTTGTGGTCCATATATTCATGGTTGTGGTCCATATATTCTTGGTTGTGGTCCATATATTCATGGTTGTGGTCCATATCTTCATGGTTGTGGTCCATATCTTCATGGTTGTGGTCCATATATTCTTGGTTGTGGTCCATATATTCATGGTTGTGGTCCATATATTCATGGTTGTGGTCCATATATTCATGGTTGTGGTTCATATCTTCATGGTTGTGGTTCATATCTTCATGGTTGTGGTCCATATCTTCATGGTTGTGGTCCATATATTCATGGTTGTGGTCCATATCTTCATGGTTGTGGTCCATATCTTCATGGTTGTGGTCCATTTCTTCATGGTTGTGGTCCATATCTTCTCAGTGTGTTCTTCTACTACAGGGTACTCATCAAGCTCTGCAGAAGCCGCCATTGACCGCCAGGTGTGTTGGAAGAGGGATCCATCTAACACATGCAGGATAGTAGCTCTCGAGGACCAGGATTGAGCACCCATGTTCTACTACATCTGCTTCAAATCTGACACATTTGTTTACAATTGTTCTTCTTCTATGGCACCAACCGAAACAATTCTAACGCAAAAGGTTGTGTAGCGCCAGCTAGTGTCTGAAAGTGGAACAATATTTGATTATCTTGCTGCACACGTAAACTCAGATTTATCAGAAAATCCACTTCAGTGCTTAGATCAATTATTGACAATAGTTGAACCTACATGTGTGTAAACGGACTGACTGTTCCACTGTGGAAAGATCTCAAAGAACCAAGAACTTAAAGGAACTGGCGTCTTTTTGACAAAAACAATGGACAGCGTTACCATCTGACAAAAGAAAGGGTCTCATCTTCCACAAGTTCCACAAAAGACTTCAAGCTGCTGTTGGTGATAAAGGGGCGGAGCTAACACCGAGGATAAAAAAACTAGGGTATATAAACTTTTGATCAGGGTCATTTGTATAGTTTCTGTCATGACTTAAAAAGACTAAACACATTTGTTAGATCCTAAATTAATTAACTCAAACACTAATGATCACTTACACACAAGTGTGTTGTGTAACACTGGTCTACAAGTCAATGTTTCTGGAATTAAACTAATGAAATATTAGTGATAAAGAAAACTCAAGTCTTAAAGGCTGGTTGGATCAAGTTTCCAAGATAAATCTGGGGTCAAATTTTTTAGAATGAACAAGACAATAGGTTTTAGTCCAAATGAAAATGATTTAATTACAATTTTTTGGAACTTTTCATTTCATAATTTTGACTTTTTTATCTCATGACACTGGTCTGTAAGTAAAATACGTCTAAAACAAAACTAATGAAATGTTCCCACATATGTGTTAGTGATAAAGAAAACTCAAGTCTTAAATGATGGTTGGATCAAGTTACCAAGAGAAGTCTGGGGTCAAAATGTGAAATATTATTGAATATTTTGTTCATTTTACTGAATATTTTTTTCTTTTAACTGAATATTTTGTTCATTTTACTGAATATTTTGTTCATTTTACTGAATATTTTGTTCATTTTACTGAATATTTTTTTCTTTTAACTGAATATTTTGTTCATTTTACTGAATATTTTGTTCATTTTACTGAATATTTTTTTCTTTTAACTGAATATTTTGTTCATTTTACTGAATATTTTGTTCATTTTACTGAATATTTTGTTCATTTTACTGAATATTTTGTTCATTTCACTGAATATTTTGGCCATTTTTGGTCATCTTTAACACTGTCCAATAACACTGGTCTACAAGTGAAATGTTTCTGGAATAAAACTAATGAAATGTTCCCACATATGTGTTAATGATGAAGAAAACTCAAGTCTTAAATGGTGGCTGGATCAAAATGTGAAATTATTAGAATGAACAAGAGAATAGGTTTTATTCCAAAGGAATATTAGTGTCAGATCTACTTCCAAACACTGTCTGCACATTATGATCCATTCACTTTACAGGTTCTTTCTAGTGGAATATTTACTAATCTATTGTATACATGTATATAAACCATCATATATATTAATAACATGAACTAACCAGCACTAAAGCCCTGATTCATCTTATTAAAATAAGATTTAATACATTTAATGTCTGAAGATATTTTCTAAAAATGGTAGTAGTGAAATCATTTTGTCTGAAAAATGGTAAATTAAAAAACAAACATTATACTATAAGGTATGTAAACTTATGAGCCCAACTGTACATTGTGAAATAAAGCATTACATGTTTTATTAATATTTTGTAATTTTTGCATATTTAGCTGTTTGACAAATGTTAATATTCTAAGCCAATGATTTTTTTTTTTATCTCGTTGAGTTAGTGTGAGTTTTCTTATATTTGTTAAAAATAAATTAATAAATACATGAACTTACCAGAAAACAACCCAGATACTACAAATGTGATTTTGTTTTAATGTGTCTAGAATATTTGTTTGACTTATTGTGTGTGTGTGTGTGTGTGTGTGTGTGTGTGTGTGTGTGTGTGTGTGTGTTACTAAGGTGGAATTAATTCATATTCCTAAATATCTGGATGATATTGATTTATACATTGTTGACTTTACTGATAAAATAGACTTAATTTATACTCAGTGATTTTCAGCTGATATTATTCAAACAAAAATGAGTAAAATGCAATTGATAAATAATTTAAATGTCATAATATACAAAACTGCACCAAGTCTTTTTTTTTCATGTAATAGAATTTATTTGTTAATATTAATTAAGCTCAGTCACACTTTTTTTTACAGTGTACATTATGAGCTGTTATTGTGTTATGAGTTACTAAAAGGTGTGTAGATTATTTTTGCCTTATTATGTTTTACTTTCAAATTTTTATCTTCTTCCATATTTTTGGATAAAGTTCGCTGTTCTTGTAAATTTTCAATAAAAATCAGTTTTTTGTTTTATTGTCGTTGTCTTCTTCTATTTTGTTTCTTATTTTTTTGACAGTTTTCTTCTCATATCTTTTACAAATGCACCACAAAGAAGCGTTTGGTTTCTTCAAGTTGCACTCAACTTGAAATTTATTATGATGATGATTGTATTGATTGATATGCAAATTTATTTTTAGCGTGATAACACATCACCCAGCCTTGATTCAGGCCAAATTTAATAAGAGATATTTTCATATATAATATAATATTTCTTTGTTTTCTTCTCAACAGCCCCTGACAATATTTAAGATATTTCCATCCAACTGTAAAAAAAAAAAAAAAGTGCCAAAATTAAATGTGCAAGTTTATAAATGCATGTGAAATCAACTAAGAAACTCCTTCCACCTGTTCACAAAAATAACTGATAAAAAAAACAAAAAAAAACCAGAAGAAAAACAAATGTTCATTTTTCATCTCCTTCGTACTAAAAAGCAGATTTCTGCCTCAGAGTGAGAGCTGTCACACAGTGCAAAGATCAACACATGGGTCATGCAATGCATCATGGGAAACAGAGCGAAAGGGATGGTGTGGAGAGCAGGCGTTCATTTGACAACAGAGTTTTGGGACAAAAATAAACATATTTCCAGGAAAGTAATCTGTCCATATTTAGGATATGCATGTGTGTTTGGTTGTAGATGAACATGAAATAAATATTGTCAAACTCTAAAATGACTCCATTTGTACTTATAATGTGTTGTGTGTTTGATATTTGTCAGAATATGAATGGAAAACATCAAAAATGACATTCACTAAATGAAAAGTCCACTGTCTTCAGTACGAATACGAATTTCTCAGATGGAATAAAGTTGTCAAAAATACATCTTTGCTTATGTCATCACGTCACAGACATTAACCATTGGACACAGAAAACAGATACAATTCAAACCATTAGTGCTCATTAACAACTTCACTCCTAGAAGTTCTAGAAAATCTGTGACTTATAGCACAGTACGTCTCTATCCATGAGAACAAATGGATGTTCTTCATATTTGAAAGCAGAGGGAAAATGTTGTGTACTTGTATAACATTTCCTTTTGTAATTTTTTAACTTTTTAATTTTTATTCTAACAAATATCAATCACATAAAACATTAGAAGTACAAATGGACTCATTTTAAAGTTTGACAATATTTATTTTACACTCAACTCCAACCTAAGACGCACATGTCCCAAATATTACTTTCCTGTGACCACGCTTCATTTTGTCCCAAAAATTGCTCTGTAGAAAATGTTTACATGAACTTTTAGGACCAGTGACAAGGAGAGAAAACCTTTGGCACTATGTTGCATAAGTAAGCAGTGTTGGAAATACTCGTCTGCATTCTGCAATTTGGAGAAATATTTTCCAGATCACAAAAGAAAAATTGAATAACTTGCAATTTTGCAGAATAAAAAAAAAAAAAAAATCAGACTTAGGATTCAATGGTTCTGTTAAGTTTTATAGTTTTTTATTATATTTACTCTGAAGGAATGGTGGAGTTATGTTTTTACTGGTGTTTAGATGTTTGTTTGTTTGTTAGCGTGCGCCCTGAAGGGGAGAGTGGTATCGTTTTTGGTTCAGTTTGTGTGTTTATTGGTATGTTTGTTTGTTTGTTTGTTTTTGTTTGTCAGCATGTTCACTCAAAAACTACTGGACTAAACCAGAGTTTTAGAAGTCAAACTAATCACGTCAGATCATATGGTTCTAATCGAGCACCTCCGCACATGTAACCACCACCCAACCTTAGCTACGCTACCGACTGTTCTGGACACGCCCCCTTCAGGAAGTGACCAGACTCACCATGACAACATGTACGTTACTGTCATAAATCTGAATTTTAAACAGTTTGTACCAAATATTTGTGTATGTTTAATTATATTTAGTTATTCTATGGCGCTAACTGAAAGCATGCTAACATATAAGGGCATGTAGCGCCACCTAGTGTCTGGGAGTGTGGTGCATGTAAAGCTAGATTTCTGGGAAACTCCAATTAATTCCTTAATCGGACTAAGGCAATAATTAGAATTTCTAAGTGCATATAAACGTACTCACTGAATGGGTTCTATCTACTTTATTTTAATTGATTGATATTTACATTACATTGACTGTGTTTTAACGGTGTGTGTTTCACTAGAAATGACAAAACACAGAACCTTGAACCGTGCAGAAAGTATTTTCCAAACTGTAGAAGAAAATTTTGACAACTTGCAATATTGCAGAAAATGGGGGAGAAAAAAACAAACAAGTATTTCGACCACCGCTTAGGCATAAAATGATGATGATACTAAACTCAAAAATGTACCTTTTCCAAAGATTTGACATTAAACATCATTTTTGGCACATTAACTATGACACACTCCTCTAGTTTTTACTAAAACTGTGTTGTTAGTTGTTGTTGCTTTTTTTGGGTTTTTTTTTTTACATTATAAAGGAAACAAGTGGAAGCGTTCATCTGAAAACTTGACGTGCAAACTCTCTCTCTCTCTCTCTCTCTCTCTCGGTCTGTATAATCTGCTGTTAAGCTGATCAGGATTTTCCATTGGATGGATTCTGCACAATCCAATTGGTTGTAGCGATAAAGAGACAATTAAGTCTTATTCCACATGAAGCCAATCCACTGTTGCACTAAATCTTCGGACACTTGAGGATCATGTGGAACATTGGCAAAGTAGTCACACTTCCACGATAGAGGACAAAATACCTCTGAAAATAGCTCTTCTTGAAGGGTCATGAAAACGGCAAAGTGTCCCCGCAGAGCAATAAAAACACAGAGCATGTGCATTTGGTTGTCCCTGTAAAAACACTTTTGCTTTGTTGAAACCTTAGAAAAAAAGGACATTATTTTCCACCACATACATACACACCTGAAGCTGAAAGGTTCAGTGTGTGATATTTAATTCTATCTAGCACAGGGTGTCCCCATAAGTCTCCATATGTATATGTAGGAAAAATAAACATTTCTTGACATAAACTATTTTTATTTAAATAATATGTTCTATAAAACTGACATTTCAATCCGTTGCTTTTTATTCAAATAAATTCTTTGGGTTATCTGAAATATAAATAAATACATATTAGAACCATATATGTATGAAATGTATTATTAAGACTCATGGGGACACCCTGTATTTGTGAAGGTGCATACTGTTACTATATCGTAAACAAAAAAAAGTCCTCATGACACTCAATGTTTTCATGTATCCATCCATCCTGGGCTTTTTAGTTATAAGGAGTTGACTACAACATAAGGTTATGTTTAAAAACCCCTTAAGGCCTACTGTCACAAATATGCAACATACCAAAAATATCTATCTATTGTATATGCTATAGTCAAAATAATGATCTCCACTTAATTTAGCATTTCCATTTTTATTTATTACATTTTTTTTTTACTTATATTTAATTTCAGGCATTAAGGGGTTAATGCCATGTACACATGTTTATTGTACTATTACGTTGATACGACATGTAAAAACTGTATTATGTGACTTTCTATTCTTACTGTTAATAATTATTCATTTAAAAAATATGTCCCTGGATCACAATATTAAAAATATTACTTTTTTTTTTTTTTTTTTACCATTTTATTTGCTTGTTATGCTGCGTCTTAGCAAGGTTGTCATTGAAAAATAAGAACTGGTAAAATAAAATAAAATTAAATAAGCAATGTAAACAACTACAAAAACGACAAAAGAAGAAAAGAAAGTCCATTCTTGACTAAGTGAACATTAACCTGCTTAGTTTAAAGAGGTAAAAATATTTAGAAACAGAAGGAAATATTCCATTCCTGCAGACAGACCCTCCTACACCCCCCAAATATCACACACTGAACCTTCAATCCAAAAAACCTGCCAAGCAAAACTTTTTTTTTTGTAAGTCCAGACATAAATTTGACAATGTGTCTTAAGACCATGACTTCTAAAGGTTATAATCTCTTTTGCTTATATATATATATATATATATGTTATTCTTACATCTATAGAACTGCATCTACTCAAAGCATTGATGTATAGCAGGGGTTTTCAAACTGTGGGATAGTGAGCCTCCCCTAAAAGAACCCAAAAGCAGCTGACACCCCCCCCCCCCCCCACACACACACACACACACACACACACGCATCTTTATCTTAACTATTATTTCATAAAAATATTTTTTAAACATTTATCTTCATCTCTATATGTGCTTAAATATCTTTTAAAAATGCATTTTAACATATTTGTGTGTTTCTATTGTTAAACACATTTTAACATCTCTTTTAAGAGATCTTAACATTCTTTTGTTTATTAACATCTTTTTTAAATACATGTTTACGTCTGTGTATGTGTTTTTAAAGTCTCTTTTAAGACATCTTAATTTTTTGTGTGTTTTTAACAGCTTTTAAATACATTTACACATGTGTGTATTATAGGCCTGGGCGACATATCAATTTTTATCAATTAATTTGAGTTTTTGTTTGTTTTTTTTTTCCCCCTTCCTCCAGAGCCCCCTCCTTTCCCGTTTACCGTTTCGAGCTTCGGTCTGGTTCGGGCACAGGATTCGATACCGACCCAGGCTCATACCCCAGCTCCAGTCCACACATCGTTCATAACTATCGTACGAACATTACATTTCCTTGCAATTTATGTTAGCGACTAAAGAATTTTCTGGTTAACTTTATATCCTAATATTGCTAATGTAATTAGCCTAGCTTTAGCTTCATTTCCTGTTTTCAGAGCTCAGGCTTGTCACCATTCAAACAGTGGAAAAGTTTATTCACCTGCTAAAAACTATTCGACCCCAAGTATGAGTTAAAACTATAATTAAAAGCAACATTTTAAATTCAAGGAGGGATGGCTTTTGTTAAGGTTTTAATATAATGAAATGAAATTTCTTTGTCATCTGTACTTATTGTTTTCTTTAAAAAGGTGTGTGGGGGGGGGGGGGGGGATCATAAATTGAATTTATTGTGAAAATTTCATAGACATTATTTTTAGGCCACATAACCCAGTCCAACTGTGTATGCTTTTTTCACCACTCTTTAATACATCTTAAAGGTGTCATTCCATTGTTATTTGTGTTCTAGCCTAGCCGTTCTATCCCCATTACATGTATGAGTCTAGTCCATCAGGGGAGGGGGGCTAAAAGGTCCCTCTGTATGCAATAGGACGGTAGTACAACCAATCAGCGTAATCTTTAGGATGACGTAGTTAAGAGCGACAGAATGTTCGTGGAGGAGTCCGGAGAAGGTTATGAATGATTAAACAAAACTGGGGATTAAGGAGTTTAACGACTGTAAAAACTATTTAAAGATTGCTGGTGTGTTTCTTCACTCATCTTTGATAAAAAGAAATCGTCACCCAGCCATCTATCATTAGTGTTGGTCTTCTACTATGGTTGTTTCCGGTTCTTTCTCTCCGAATTGTCGCAGCATCACATTGTTACACCTGCCCTCTGACTCTATACTTCACTGTGATTCGTTGGCTAGTTTCAGGGAGATCTAGCAAAAAGTGATATTGCGCATAATAACTACGGTAAGGTAGCAAATTTAATTTGCTGCCACCCGGGGCATTTAGTGCAGCTAGGCTAACTGTGTTCACCATTGTTATTGAATGCATTGTGCATTGATTCTATTTTAAAAGAAATGTCCCGATTGCTTTGTTTCAAGCGGTTTTTGGAAGGTAGAAAAATGACTTGAGGTTGAACAGTTTTCTGGTCCTTCTCATACATATTCATGATGCGATACTGAGGTGTCCCCCCTACCCTCTCTCTCTGTGTGAGTTTACCATCCAAAAGTAGCATCCAGCTAGGTTTCGTACTGTTGCTTGTTTTGAAAACTTGCAGGAAAAAAATGACGCTTTTATTTCCACAGAGAACATATGAACAACTTTGCTCCGCCATTTTTTTTCCTAGTTTGTGCAGAAGCTACTGTGGCACCATCTTCTCTTGTAAATGCTAATGCTACTTCAATTTCACTGGAATGGGGGGCGGGCTGGGGGGAGTGTCACCTGCATTCCGTGGGAGGCCTTAACCCCACGTAGGTGATGCCAATGTCCATATGACGTGTGTTGGACAGGCTTTTTCTGAGTCGCTCGTTTGTCTGTGTTGTTTTCTATGAATGTTAAATCCAGCCAGTGGAGGTGACACACCACTTTCAAACACAGCATGTGTTGGTAACTCAGGGTAACCCATCAGATTCCAAAAGAAGCGTGGAAAAGTGGTTTTCAGTGGAATGACACCTTTAACATTTTCTCTCATTTTCACTTTAGGTGTGATTTTTTTTTCTCACATGGACTGTAGTTAACCAGCCACATATTAACATGTCTTTTCTTTTTTATTCAGGTTTATTTTTCCTCCCCTGAAGTCCTCTGGTGCCCCCCAGGGGAGGACCACTGCACTATTTGAAAACCCCTGATGTATAGGATGACGAAACAAAGAGGACACACCATATTTTACAACATGAAAACAGTCTTTTAAGCTGACAGAAAAACTCTAAACACACACACACACACACACACACACAAAATATCTCAGTTTTTTTTTTTAAATACTCTGTTATTTCTTTTCAAATCAACTGTAAATAAGTTAACAATATAGCTTATCATAAAAAAAATCAGTCTGTAAAATTCACATATAAATAGCCTGCTCTAAACTTCTCAGAAAAGAGAAGTGGACCCATGGTACGTTTACGCGGCATTATTTTTATTTTTTTGCATTCTTTCCTTACGACAAAAAACACAAAAGCAACCATGATGTAAACACTGCGACTTTCCCTTTCCAGAGGACATCGACGATTAATGAGGCAGATGGACAGACAGACAGACAGACAGACAGACGGACAGACGGACAGACGGACAGACAGACAGCTCATTGGCGATTTTCTGACTAGACTAAAAGTGTTTGTCCATGGTCTGTGTGGACGTGGGACAAGGGCAGCCCTTTTGTTTCCCTTTTGGAAACCAGTGAACACTTCTTCCTGGTCCAGTCCCTGAATGATACGGTCTACGGTGAGAAGTGAGAGAGAAAGAAAAGAAGAGGCTATTGCTAGTGATGACTGATTGGTTAACTCAGTGTTTCCCAAACTGTGGGGCGGGCCCTCCATGGTGATAGGTCACTAAACTAAACAAAGAGGTGAAGTTACTATGGTGATCTGTCACTAATCTAGACAAAGTTTAGGTTACCATGGTGATCTGTCACTAAACTAGACACAGAGCTTAGGTTACCATGGTGATCTATCACTAATCTAGACAAAGTTTAGGTTACCATGGTGATCTGTCACTAAACTAGACACAGAGCTTAGGTTACCATGGTGATCTGTCACTAAACTAGACACAGAGCTTAGGTTACCATGGTGGTTTGTCACTAAACTAGACAGTTTAGATTACCATGGTGATCTGTGACTAAACTACACAAATAGTGTAGGTTACCATGGTGACCTATGACTAAACTAGACAGAGTTTAGGTTACCATAGTGATTTGTCACTAAACTAGATAGAATTTAGGTTACCATGGTGATTTGTCACTAAACTAGACAGAGTTTAGGTTACCATGGTGATTTGTCACTAAACTAGACAGAGTTTAGGTTACCATGGTGATTTGTCACTAAACTAGACAGAGTTTAGATTACCATAGTGATTTGTCACTAAACTAGATAGAATTTAGGTTACCATGGTGATCTGACTGAAAGACGGGGTGACGGTGGTTGGTTCCTGCTGTTGCATGCTTGGTTTTGGAGACGCACGAACGTTCATGCAATGTGACTGTCGTTGAGGCGGTGGCAGAGAACGCCACCAGGGACTGAGAAGAAAAGAAGAGAAGAGATCCGTCTTCACTGTGGTCTGAGTAACCCTCTGTCTGGTACTTCTGACTGGCTCTCCCCTGGTCCTTTCCCCCTCCTCTTCCTCCTCATCCCAGCCGTCTGCTCACTATCCTTCTGAGAAATGAAAGGCGGAGGGCGGCAGCTGGTGGCCATGCTCCAGGTCCGTAGCCAGGGCCACGGGGGGTGTGTTGACGGGGGTGGTGAGGGGTGTGCTGTTGGATGGCTGAGGATGGGCGTCTCCCTCCTGAAACGTCTTCTCCTGGGACTGGGAGGAGGACGAAGAGGAGTGGGTGCTCTCGCTGGAACTGCTGCGCGTCTCCGTGCTGGTACTGGTCTTTTTCATTTTCCTTCTTTTGGCCAACGGAGCCTTGTCCACAGTCTGCAGACGGAAACCTTCCCTCTTACATTTATTAAATGCCTGAAAAAAGACAAATGAAACACCATTGAATACATCTATGCCCAGGTCATCAGACTTTTGTTTTACCATTTTTTAATATGACATTTGTATGATAGTTTTTAATGTGACATTTCCACTAAAGAGGTTTTAATACTATAGACTTTTTCAGAATCAGAATCCTTTATTGTCATTGTCCCATTGAGCACAACAAAATTTTTAAAAGAGCAACTCTCGTTACAACAGTGCAACATTCAGGAAAAGAAAAAGAAATTAGTAGAAGAAACATAATTAAAAAACAATGCAGAAAAAAAAACAGTACAGTTCAAGACAAGATATAAATAAAATAAAACGCTGGATAAAATCTGTGAACATATACACACACACACACACACACACACACACACACACATATATGTATATATATATATATATATATATATATATATATATATATATATATATATATATATATATATATATATATATATATATATATATTGTGTTTGCGATATTCAGGGCAACAACAGCTCTTGGGAAGAAACAGTTTTTTAGTCTCTTAATCTGACATTTGCATTATAAATTTTTTTTGTATTTAGTAATTTTAGCAGTAATTTCTGCCCATCGTACTTAACCGTAACAGACAAACTAGCATCTATAAGCCCCTTTCCGCTAATGTAATTGGTCTTCTCTCTTTGGTGTTAGTCTGTTCCATTACACCATCTAATACATAGCATGGAATGTGCTCTTTTGTTTACTATGATGTCTTTTATCTTCTATAAATTGTGCTACTGAATTGCCCGCCTATCCTGGTTGAAAATGGCCTGTAATCAGGGTCTCTGCACATTTCTGACAAGCAAATATAATGCTTTTTAAGACCATTTGAAGACCTTTGAGTATAAAAAATTAGACCACTACTGCGGAACAAATACGTAAAGTAAAAAAAAAAACCACACTAGGTTAAGTTCAAAGCCTATCGTCTGCAGAACCCACAGTATTTCTGCTTTTAGCATAGCAGTTGGGGGGAATGCAGCTAAACCACTTGCGTTGGGACCCGGAGACACTCAAGGTACAGCTGGTGTTGCACTTGCATTTGTGAGTGTTGGGGTGAACCTTGGCATGGGGACCATTGTTGTTTGACTAGCAGCATAAGCCGTGTTTCCTATCTGTCGGAACTTCTGGTACTGTTGTGGGGGAACTACTTTTGACCAAGCCATGAGTTTAGCCCGGTCCTTTCAGATGTGTGTCTCCATACAGAAATGGCGCTATAGGAACCTTTCGGTGACTTCATTATATCGCATCAGTTGCTAAGGTAACATCACTAACAAAAAGCACCAATACAAAGGACTAGCAGAGGAAATTCACGAGACTAGATGTGAACTAGGGATGACAACATTTATTTAAAAAATCTTGACCAATCACTGAGCTTCATTTGGTCGAAGTCGGTGACTGAGGAAAGAAAACATTTGCTTTGTTGCCTCACACACACACACACAGACACACACAGGCATATGCTCTGCAGCGCTTCACTGTGAGGCCGAGTGATGTTTTTTTAAAAGCTCATTTTAAACCATCATACATAGAGAATATATTAGGTGTTCCAGTAAATTCTGTTGCTAAATATGGTGTAAAAAAAATAAAAAAAACTTACGGATTTACACCAGCCTGCAGTATAAACTCCTTTTATCGTAGCCCACCCGTCATGGCATTTTTGTTTACGTTTTGAGTAAATGTTCTAAACTGGCGTGAGGCGTACGACATAGATTAACTGAGCTCTGCCTTTGCTATTAATAAATTCCGTCTTGTGTTGCTAATCCTCATATTCATAATTTTTAAAGTGATGCTATGGAGAGATCACAAAGCTTCCTCTTTATAGTCTACACGACAATACAAAAGTTTATGCAGTGGGATGACTGATGAAGGCTGTTTTTTATTTGTTTGTTTTTTAACCGACGGCAGAATCTTATGACCGGATATCGTTGATGTGGTCAACCATCTGTTGTCGGTTAACATAACTAACGTGGAAACGGATGAAATTGGGACGTTTGTGGGGTTGCTTTTCACAGTAATGGTATCAGAGACTGAAAAAAGAAGAGCTGCTCTGGAAGAAGAATTCCACAGAGATGAACAAAAATTAGAGCTGGAAAAGTGAGCATTCTGCTTCGTCGTGTGGTAAACTTCGTCCAACAACTACTCTTGAGTAAAAAAAAAAACTACTCGAGTTTTTTGTCATGATCTCATGATGTCATTTTGGACAACCAATCTGCGACTCTATCGGGCCACTCTGGAGTACTTATCCTGGAGTAAGTACTCCGTTAGTTCCTGTAAAAGTTCCGATAGGTCCGCTTATCGGAATGGCCCAGTCAGTGGAAACG
This sequence comes from Siphamia tubifer, assembly GCA_020466265.1. NCBI lineage: Eukaryota > Metazoa > Chordata > Actinopteri > Kurtiformes > Apogonidae > Siphamia > Siphamia tubifer. The sequence goes on along the minus strand of CM035804.1, from coordinate 9,048,770 downwards.
CTCGCATACCGTGAAGGTCCTGTAAAATGGCCCAGAAGTTCTGAGAGTGGAAACATGCCTATAGTGTGTATGCTTTTCCCCTTTCATGCGAGCGTCAAGGGCTTTACAGCCCATTGTTCCCAACGTGATGTCTTTCTGACATACTTCACATAGCGTTTCATATTCCAACATTGTTTTTGATAACCAACTGTTGTATTTCGGCTCCTCAAGCACACTTATCACTGAACTTGCACTTCCATGTCTCAGTTCATGTTCACGTATGCCTGTTCCAACCACTTCTTCTTCTTCGTCTGTTCTATTCAATGACGTAAATGCTGGCTAAAAGGACACACTGCCCCCTGCAGTGTGATTCCTGCACTATTAGACGCACAACAGGTCCATGTACTTTTTCAGCATCTTGATAACAAACGACGCTAGCTAAATAAATAAGTAGCGTGGAAAAAAATCCAGACATATGTTTTTCATTAACCATAGGCTACCCAGATAAAATGTAATATCCTATGTGAAATTTAATGCCATACTTCAAAATATACTTCGAAATATAATACTTTTTAAGACCTTAAAAACCACATATTGTAAATAAGACTTTTTAAGGATCCGCAGAGACCCTGGTAATCAAGTAATGTTTTCACAAACAGGGATGTGACCCAGAGGGGCTAGTTGCCCAACATGTGAACACAACTGGTCTCAGATCCCATGTATGCTCAGAAGCCAAGTCGTGTGCCAACTGTTGCAGAGATTTTGCGCATACCTCCAAAAAAGTGTAACCACTACAGACAGTGTTGCAGGTGGCATCACAGAGCAGACAAGAAAAGTGGCCTCTGATTGGTCATTCTACATCCGCTCTGCATGCACTTCTGCCTCCCTATATTTCCGTCTTATTTTGTGTACATGAGCGCCATTGCTGAAGACGACTCATGTAAAGATGGATCAGCAAGATAAGCGCCTGATAGAAGAAGTGAGGAAGTACCAACATCTGTATGACTACAGTTCAAACCACTGGAAAGACAGCACCTGCTCAAATAATTTGTGGAAGGAGAATGTGGGGATGGATCCGACTGAGTGTGTGAGGAAGTAGAAGAATTCCTCCATAACCGAAAGATAAATACTCCACACCCACAGCCCCTGACCACAATCCTAAGCAAGTTTGTGAGAGTGGCCATTGTGTTGTAGTGGTGAATAACAGTGCATGCCATGTACTCCCTGCACTACAAAATTTGGCAGAAATTACAAATATCTATATCTATGACCTTCAGGGCTTGGCTATAAGCTTTGAGGTGGTCCACTATTGGCTCTGTGCAGCCTGGCTCAGCAGTCGCTATTGATGCACCAAACTAAAAAGTTTAAATCTATATTAATCTTTCAGCAATTTGAAGATCAAAGTTGCCCAAAAGGAAGCCCAACAATTGTGAAATCCTAACTAGTATTTGTGTTTGATGCTTACATTAAAGGTGACTTTGACACAGGTGTGGACCGAGGCAGTGGAGGAGCCCAGGATGTCTGGGGTCATGAGTGGGTTGGAGGAAAGCTGGCTGTCGTCCTGGAGCCAGGCATTGTAACGAAGGCCACACATCTTAATCCTCTTGTTTGGGTCCACTGTCAGTAGCTCTGTGTGGAAAAGACACAGATAATTACCTTGAAGTTGTTAATGCTCCATATCCTCTCAAGGTCCATCAACTGATGTGAACTATGATGTAGCTTTAACCCTTTGCTGCATACTGGTCACTAGAGTGGACAGTTATTCAACAGTTGTTCTCTTGTATATTCATGTTTTTGTTGTTTTAGTTCCATATCAATCAGTTCATATCATTACTGTAACTGGTCTGTTCTTAATACCTGATCTGCACTAACATGTTTACCTGTAAATCAATTTATTGTTATTAGACTGTACTTAACAGTCTCTTCTTAAAATGACATTAAAAATGTTTTATTTCATAGTGTTCTGATATTGCATTTTCATGCCTAAAGAGAAAGAAAAACACTGAGGGAAAAAAATCTTGACTAAGGTTCTCATAATTCATGCATCAAAGGGTCACAAAGGTCACAACCAATTCTCTACTCAGTAAACTAGATGGATGAAATATAGGTCAAATAATTCAATATTATATCATCATCAACACTAATCTTTGGATTAGTTTCATATAGTGTAAAAGAGGAATATCTATTTATGTATTATCAGATGACAAGCATCCTCTAAGGCTAATTTTTCATTTAAAAAGTAATTTTGTCAAGGAATATGAGAAATGAAATTAAATACGATAATACAACGTTTAGCTCAGATCAAAGACGCATGCTACGGATTATGTGATTTTCCTTGATTGTATTCATGTTGCATGTAATTTATTCATTTGCACTTTACATTTTAAGGTCCTATGTGAGAGACTGTTCTGTTGTAAAAAAAAAAGAAAAAAAAAGAAAAAGATTAATTAAAATAAAATATCTAAATAAAAAGTAAAAAAGAAAAGAAAAAAAAAAGAAGAAGTCATTGTGTATAAAAGTGTAAAACACTTCACCTTGTATAAGGTCCTCGGCCTGCTGGGATACGTTTCTCCAAGCCTCTCCTTCGAAGGAGAAATCACCGTGTTTGATTTTTTTCATGATTTCCTCTGCACTAGTGTGGGTCAGGTTCTTTTCCTGACACTGAAAAGGCACCTGGCCGGATAGCATGGTGTACTGGAAAGAAAAGAAAACCATCAAATGTGCCATCACAGTGATGATGTACCTACATACCACTACTATCATATTTTCTGCACTATAGGGCACACTGGATTATAAGGCACACTGTCAGTGAACGATAAGTTTGGTGGAAAAACAGAAGTCTGAGGAACTGGTTCCAGCAGAATATCCTATTGGTACACAGTGTCTTTTATAGTGATAAGTGGTCATTTCTACCAAGATTTCTGAGTTCTTAACTGTATGGTCATCTCTGTTAGTTGAAATAAATATCATGATAAAATGGGCAGTTGTACCGATAAATGGTGTGTGTGGGGGGGGTCCATAACTGTGGGTTAGTTTCTGTCTTTTAATCCTCTGATGTGGTAACAGGGCAGTGCAGTCTGTGCCCCCCCCCTCCCTGAGAAGTGAAAAACTTCATGGGACAGATGTCAAATTTCTTTTCGGAACAAGTACAACAGGACTTGCATTACTTCGTCTGTTTCAGTCACTTCTGTATTTGAACCACCATACTCATCATCTGTTTCCCTTCCTGCTCAGACTGGATGGGTGGAGTCACTTGACTGCACATGTTTCACACAGTCTTAAAGGGGAATGAACATATCGTACTAACACACACAGTCAAAACAAGACAAAAAACTCTTAGTTTCTTTTTTATTACAATACCGAATTTACCATCATTGGAAAAATGATAGTGGTTATTGTAGTAAATGTTAGTAACTGGTGTTGTTTTTGGTATAAATATTCAGTAATTGAAATAAATGGAGGACTTTTCTCTAGACCACAGGTGTCAAACTCCAGTCCTCTAGGGCCGGTTTCCTGAATGTTTTAAATATTTCCCTCTTCCATGTGATTCAGTTTAACCCTTTAACTCCTGAGAATTAACAAAATAACTGGTAACATGAGCAAAGTAAGACACAAATGGCAGAAAATCAAAGAAAAATGTAAAGATTAAATGAACCAAAATGTAGAAAAATAAACAAAATGAACAAAAACTAATAAATATTTACAAAATGACAAATAATGTGGAAAATTTGGGGTAAAAAAAAATTACTAAAGAAGAAAACTAGTATTGACATTTGGTCACAGCAATTTAAAAAAAATGGTGGAATAAAATAATTTAAATTTTTAATTTTTGGCACCTGTTCCATGCACAAAATAAAGTGTTGAATTTTTCTGAATATTTAAACTAAATCATCCATTCAGAACACATCAGCACTGACATTAAAGAGTTAATAATCAGCTCCTCATCAGACTGATAATGATGCAATGGCCTCCAGGTGTAATGGAAGAGGGGAACATCTAAAACATGCAGGACACCGGCCCTCGAGGACCACAGTTTGACACCCCTGCTCTAGACTGTCATCGCTCTTGCTTTCGTTATTAGATGACCCGCTCTGGCACCCTAGCCACAGCCTCCCCTCCCCACTACAGCACAAAAAAAAAAAATGAATAGGGTGTCTAAAGGGTTAAACTGTGTTTCCAACAACATATTTGAAAAGGGTTCTTAACCGATCACGACTCACCACACTTTATTGGCTTATTATGGCACATGTTGTTGACCATGGTTGAACCAGCACTAAACAGAAGAGTGTTCTCTGCTCAGCTGGATGAACACCTTGGCCTGTTTAAATCTACCCTCAGATTCCACATTAATATGACAGGTGCTAGGCACAGGACTTTTGGAGGGCTCTCTCGCTCTCTCTCTTTCTCTCGCTCTCTCCCTCTCTCTGTCTCAGCTCACTTTGCTTCCAGGCCATTCGTGTGCACAGCTTGTCAGTACCCATTTCATCAGAGCTCCATGTGGCACACTACTGCCATATCCCCCCAGGGGGCGACTGTGCAGAAAATAGCAGAGAGAGCCCCAGCTTTGTCTGGATGACTGGCCAAGTAGAAAAACCTCTCCACCCCTTTCTCTCACTCCTGTTCATTTTGCTCCTCTATACAAATAATAAAAAAAAAAGTATGTACATGTATTATTTTTTTTCTTCTTTTGTTAACACACATCTGGTTATACAATATAGATACTACACTGTCCATCCAAAGAAAACAGTTACACATGCAGTATTTGTCTGCACCACCTTTGGTTTTGATTACAGGTGACATTTACTTTGACTATTTTGACACATAATGCTTATGTAGTGTCACTATAAGGTTTATTGTATTTTTTCCCCCCAGCAATAGTTGCATTAATTTTTGATTATTGATGATGATGGAGAATCAGACTGCTGCATCAACTCTTCATCTGGACTTTTTGGAGGCTAATTTTTGAGTGAAAATTATGTCTCATGGTCCCTGAAGTATTCTGTCACAAGCTTGATGACCCCGATTAATCCTGGTGGTGTCCAATCTGTTAAACATTACAGACATGAGATGACACTGACTGCATCAGTTAGATTAAATACCTTGTTCCACCTGAAAAAATATTAACCACTGAAGTATTTACCTATGGAAGGATCTGAACCATTACCTTATTTAAATTGAGTGTCAGTGTCCTGTAAACAAAACCAAAAGTGATGCAGTGAAATATTGCATGTGCGACTTTTTTTGGGACCAGACAATGTACTATTGAATGACTTTATATACTTTATATCTATGTGTGCATTGTTCTGTTTTTTAAATTTGTGAATAGAGGAAAGTATTGACATTTCATGGACTGTTTACACAATAATCCGAAATATGTCACAGGAGAAAGCCCGTGTTATGGAGAGAGTATTTTCAAGTCCCTGAAGAAATTTGCCACTTTTAACATTTGGAGATATTAGTAGAATCTTGGAGGAAAATTCACTAATGAATAAAAACTTGATAAAGGCTACAATTTTTTCTGTGAGGAAAAAGTATCAAAGTGACGAGAGAGAGACCCGGGGCTAAGTGCTACTGAACTGATAACTACGACCACAAATCATTAGTATGTCCACTTATACCTAGGACTAGGGTTATAGGGTTATGTATAGATAGTATAGAGGACATGTACTATTTCACTAGTTTCAATTTGTTCTGTCTATGGTTCAAGGTAACGTCTTGTTAGCATAGTCGAATGCTATCATAATCTGTTAACATATTTCTCTGACAGTGTGTTTTTATGTTGGTATTTGTCAGAATAGTAAATGTAACAGACGGGAGATTTTTGTGAGAGCTAGATGCTACCCAACACAAAGGAAAAACCTGGAGCCTCATAAACTAGAGGTTTGACTACTGTGCACAAGTTTACTGTGACTTACTACTGTTGCAGTAGACTACTGTTAACTGGCTGCAGTTGCAGCTCACTCGCTAGTTCAACTCTTTCCTTACAATGCTCCTTTTCCTTACTGCTGACAGTGATGTACTGGCATGTAAAGGCAAATGGCCTGCCTTGCCGTGATTGCTGTTCTGGGCTTCGGGGTCCTTCACACTTGCATGTTTGATCGGGTCTTGCCAGCTACTGCTGAGTTCCATTTCAGTGAATGATGGGACCCGCCAGAATGTGCTGAGAATCTCTCCAGAATTTCTACCCTAAACTCATTCTCTTCTTGCACTGGTGTCCCCCTCTGGCCTGTTCTGTTCTATTCTATTGCATTCTATTTTACACTATCAAGTCATCCACAACTATGATGCTCAGTACTGTTTTTTTTAATTATTTATTTAATCTCTTTTTCTTTTGTGCTGTTTTGGTTTTCTTCTCTTTTTTCGATTTATTTATTTTTATTGATGGACAGTTAATAGTTGGGAATAACACACCACCTTACAATCTTTTAACTGCAATAGCACCGCCTATTAACTTCTTTCCCTGTTCGTCCCGTCTGTCCTGTCCAGTCTTTGTTTCCCCCACACATCACTGAGGTGTAGCACTGCCCTCCCTGGCTTATAATAGTGAGTTCTAATAAAGGATGTCTGCTCAGCTTTCAGGGAGGACCGGTGATGGTCACACACATGCACTAAATATTAAAATATTTGGCTGCAAAACTAAAAAATGCATTGATCTCAAACAATGTTGACACCTTCTCTGTGGTGTTAAACAATGAGAACAAATGCAGACAAAGGCAAATGGAAAGGCAAATGGTCCTAACTACAGTTTAAGTCGAAAATTACTTATTTGTGTTCACCATAACTTTCAAAACCATGGCGATTTTGTTTATCTCAACTCATAACGACTTTAATGGCTGCCGTTTTTGACACCGTTCATATACTGGCGGCTCCTTTTTCATGTAGGAATATAATCATTCCAAGGAAAAGGGCTAGGAACAGTAGGGACAGACTCTAGTTTCAACTGGCAAACAGTCATCCCCAAGATACAGTCTTCTGATGTGAAGTGTCTGCTGCAGACGTAAGTAATCCATTTTTAATGATAAAACTTGGCCCTGCATCCCGCCGAATAGCTTGGACCCATTTTTGTCTAGCTTCACTGTTAACAGGGAAGGAGTAGAACGAAAGATATGACTACTTCAGGACATTACAAGAACATCCTGGTACGCTGCAATAACTTTTGGTCATTGCTAGGTCATCTTTGTCATTTCACTTTTGCTGGTGCAGAAGAAGGGTTACTCTCCACCTACGTATTTCCAGTGCGAAATGGGGAAGTTGTGAGAAAGGTCCATTATGTTAAGTGGCTGGTGAGAACTCAGGGTGAGATTAAGGCCTAGTCTACACTAACATTTTCAAGTGAATCTGGTGAAGTTCGTTATAGTGTCAGACTCACGTCCATATGGTACCTGCTTTTTGGGTCCCCCAAAATGATATCTTTTGAGAACGGATTCCAGAGTGGAAAGATTTGGCATTGGTACTATTGTGCTCCCATCTGGACGAGTAACATGGATTTGTTGATGCCTAGCATCTACGTCATAACCACATGACCAGAACAAATAGCTTCATGCACAATATTCATTCGTAAACAAGACCATCATGGTGGACACCAGAGTAGCGGCAGTAGCAGATCTGCAGTCACTGCTAAGTTTCCTGATGTTATTGGAGGAAAATCTACTGATGTTAAGCCGCTATGCACATGCACTTTACTTCTACTGTCATGGTGTACCCCCTGGGAGTGTCTTACAGTGCACCTAGAGGTGTGGCATGTGTATTGCATAATTTTCAGCATGTGTTTCGTTACCATGTTGATGTGATATTTTACGGATCTGTTCCCAGTGTGGTCACAATAATTTTTTTACCTTGTACAAAAAAAACACATTGCTGTGTGGACATTTCCATTCCTTCCCATTACTAACACTTCCACTTCACTTTGTTTGGAGTAGACTTCAAAAGTGACTCATCCCTCGAACATGAAGTGAGAAGTCTAATCTTTCCCCCCAAATTGGGACACACTTGGCGAGAAAGAAAAAAAAAAGTTTCTTTAATGTACAGTTCCAGTTGCAGATGTTACAGCTTGTGAAAATGCTATCACCGGATGTAATGCTGCCTCTGATGTCAGGTTTAATAATTAATTTTCATCTGTTAAACAAAAAAAGGAGCACAGGGAAGAGAAGATTCCTCCTCAGCTTTCTCTCCCTGAACGCATCAACCCAGGTTTGTCTATTATGGCCTGTTTACACCAAGCAGATTTGGGTTGGTATGCATTTTTTTGCATTTGCACCGCAAAGGGTACCAAAACAACTGATCCAAACCATCCCACTTTTTGTCACCCTTCCCTTGGGGTGCCAACCACTCCAAAGCGATCCATGTGGGGGGAGCTAAACATACTGCATCCCGTTGATTGGGTGACAGAATTGTCATTTCCGTGTGACAGAAGGACAAAAGCACAAATAACAACTCTAGTTAAATCTCCACTCGACAATGAGTGAAGAAAGAAAAAAAAAATGTGTGCATCGTGTTGACCCACAGTTGTATTTCATGGAGCAGCAAGGAGGTGCAGATGCTGGATGACGTCACAAAGCTATGTAGCTGCTGCGGCAGCATTTATCCCTGCCTACAACGTAAGAGTGCTGTAGGTGGTGTAAATGCAACCTCAAGTGAGACAAACTACCGAGACAATCTGAACTGTACCAAAGTGTTCCAGGCTGTTTGGTGGAAACGAGGCCTTAGTTTATTTTTATTCCCCGAAACGTAATTACAAGTTATTATACGTCTTGGGTAAAACGGCAAACAATGTTCTACTTATTTTGTTGTTAATGATGTGATTCACAGTTGAAACTTAAAAGCAATGATTATGTGATAGAAACATAAAAACCAGTCCAGCTTCTATTGGTGTTTATCTAAATGTTCTCTCAGTCCTGTCAACCATGTCAGACTGTTTCACACAAGTAATAGCTGTCAAGTCTCTTTTCGTGTTTGCCAGGTTCCCACAGTATTTTGGGTAATATGATCTTCCACTCTGTTCATAGCGAGAGTCCCATTCCCACTCGGAATTGAACAGAAAATTTGAAATGATTTTTTGCACTTCGACTAACCCTCCAACGTAATGCGACACTACACTTTCATGTGAAAGCGCAAAAGTGAGTGGTAGGAGTGGAAGTGGTAGTAATGGGACGCAGCCTAGATGTTTTCTTCTTCCCACTCCTTTTTGAACACGGACAAATGAATTTAATTTGTTGGTGTGGCATGTGTTCTGTTGGGAGTCTTTATGTTATCAGACACTGTTATAAGGTGCAGGACAAATAGACTCCAAAACTTGTTCCTTCCCACCTCGATTGGATGGGTCAACAACCTGCCTTGATCGGCCCCATGTTGTTTTTCTTGTGTGTTTGTGTGTGTATTGTTGCCTCTGCTGGCTGTAAAGTAACTTGCCCCTCACAGGGATAATATACTACAACTACTTCTACTATTACTACTACTACTACTACTACTACTACTACTGCTACTGCTACTACTACTACTGCTACTACTACTACTACTACTACTACTACTACTACTACTACTACTACTACAATGCAAGTTATTTGTGCTGCTTAATTAACTGCTTGAAGTAACTGAAATTAAATAAATAAAATAAAAAAACAAAAGTTGAATTAGGATGACATTTGAGCTTGTGGTAAAGCAACATGTCATCTAAATGTAGCCTCCCCAGCCGTCCTTGCTCTTTATTCCGTGGTGAGCGTTCACACAGTGTCAGCTCACCACAGGATGCTGAAGGTTATAGTGCTCAACAAGACAGGAAGATGAATATCACGCAAAACCCGTTCAACCCAACATGAACACACATGCATAAATGTATCCTACAATACAGCGTGTGTGTACATGTTCATGTCCTCTTAAAGTACTATAACCACATGAAAACCCTAAAGTACATGCAATGGCAGTTGATTGCTTCATCAAAATAGCCTCCAGTAGCACATTTTGATCTGTAAATATGATGATATCAACAACTCCACCTTGTGTGATGTTCATGATTAAACATTAATTTGGTTTGAGAAATGTTTCAGTTAACAGTAGCCCGGAGCTGTGGATTTTCAAAAGGTTTCTATATATAAAATCAGGTCATTTTCACATTGGTACTGTGGAAAGTTTGACTTTAAAGCACAGGCATATGCACTTCTACTTCTTAAGTGTAGAAATATGGACGTTCCTGAAGTGGCCTAATCAGGGATCACTTATTAAGTCTGATTCCTGCCTGTGAGGGCCATCAAAAGCACCACACATTCAAAAGTTTGATTTAAATAAAATTATATATTAAAAAAAATAGGGCTGTCAACATTATTATACACAGATTTAATTTCATTCATCATCATGGATTGGGGTTAGTTTTTTAATACATTTTGGATTTTGTTTTATTTTTTTTAATTTTAGTAGATTTTAACATGTTTTATATATTTCTCACCCACGTTTTTTGTATTTCTTCATGTATTTTTGTCTATTTTGTAGGAAATTTAAGTAAAAAAAAAAATCCAGACAAAACACTGACTGACATGAGTGTTTTAATCATGATTAATCAAAATGAATTCAAACCAACTGTAATTAATCCAGTTAAAAACTTTAATCATTTGACAACCCTAATATTATATTTCCTAACTCCATACTTTTTCAGACGACTCAGACATATTTGACATTTGGCAGCTGCTCATTGTGTAAATACAGTAACTGAAAATTAGGGCTGCAAGATTAAAAAAAAAAAAAAAAACCTGACATTGTGATTTTTTTTAACCCTGTGATATATATTGCAATGTGAAAAAAACAGTTGTGTGGTACCAACGCAAACAGTCAAACACATTAGTGGTCGACACAGAACTTGTCATCATTCTTGTAGCTGAAATAACTAAATAAAATGAATGATTAATAATAAATAAATCAATTAATATTTACATTTTTAAAAAGGATTTTTTTAAATTAATAATGGCAAAAAAATAAAATAAATAATTTAAAAAAATAATCAAAATACTTTAAATGTGTGCAGCGAAAGGAAAAATTGTTTAACGTTTCTCTATACGCAGACTCCTATACTCCTATATGTATCTAATCCAGTATTATCACTCCCTTATATTTTACATATTCTAAATAAATTTGGGAAAATATCTGGATTTAAATAAATTTACAAAAGACTGAGCTTTTGCCTCTCAACTCAATAGCAGCCGCACTTCCCTCTTGTCTTTTTCCATTTCAAATGGTCCCGGAGGGTTTCAGATATGTATTGAGATCACACTCAGGCTTTCAACCACCTTCACAAATAATTTCACTGCCCTCTTAAAACAGTGTAAACAGGATGTAACCTGATGGGCCTCATTACCAGTTTCATTAGCAGGACGAGTAAGTCAGTTTAAAATGATGATACTGCCAAAGTTTCTACATGTTTTTCAAAATGTCCCCATTTTAATTAAAAGATAAGACTATTATATCTTTTACCTTGGGGAATGAAACAAGTCAAATCAGAAAGTCTATGCTCCAGAGACCAAATCGAACTGGAGGTCTGGCACTGCCTAAATTTCTTTTCTATTATTGGGTGTGTAATATACAGAAATGATTCCATTGGGTGGAAGATATACCTTAGAGATATAGACTGCGTGCAACTTGAATTTGCATCATGTCCCACACTCGATTCACTAGTTTGTTCAAGTTTACCTCTGCTTAGTAGTAATTTGAGTTCAAATGCAATTGTCAACAACTAAATATGAATTTGGGCAGAATTCAGAAGACATTTTGAATTCCAAGGGGGGCCTCCTCCCTCTCTCCTGTTACATCAAAGCATATGTTCACTCCTTCATGTACAGACCATGCATTTAATTTATGGTTTAACAAAGGGATTAAAATAATCCATAATCTGTATATAGAAGATACATTTGCCTCTTTTTCTCAACTGTCCCAAACCTATGATTCACCCAAAACACATTTTTTTCGTTTCCTCCAGATTAGAAGTTTTGTCAAAAATACATTTACTTCATTTCCAGAAAAAACCACCAAAGGCACAGTATGATTCCATCCTTGAGTTGAGCTCAAACTGGAAAGGACTAATATTAAAAGTGTAAGAGTCTATTAGTACCATTAATCCACACTCAATCGAACATCTAAAAACGGTGTGAGAAAATGATCTGGGGGTGGGAATCAATCAATCAATCAATCAATCAATCATATATAATCTACATCCACCCGACATGGATTAATGCAGGTGAAAGTAGTACGTAGGGTTCATCTGACTAATGCTAGGCTGTCAAGAATTTATCCAAACGTTAAACCACTCTGCCTTAGATGTGGAGGTCAACCAGCAGATTTAATACATATGTTTTGGATATGTCCAAACCTCTCCTCCTTCTGGGTAGATATCTTCAGTGAGATACTTTGACCCTAGTCCTGTCTATGCTCTCTTTGGACTAATACCAGTGACATATAGACATCTTTTACCAAATAAAGCTCAGGTAGTCATCGCCTTTTTGCAACACTTCTTGCAAGACATTTGATGCTTTTAAAATGGAACCAACAGACTCCTCCATCCTTCACAAAGTGGATTAAAGATGTGTTGTACTTTTTGAAGTTAAAGCAAATAAAGCACACACTAAAAGGGTCTTCACAAACTTTTGGTAAAACCTGGAAACCCTTTTGGGACTATTATGACTCCTTACAACAAACTCTAGATGTAGAATAATACAAACACGTATTCGGAGAATGCCTGATTTTGTTTTGTGCCGGTCTCAGGTTTCTATGGCAACCCATTCTTGAATTGGGGCCGACGATGTGATTTTGACCTTTCTGCTAGATGTGACCTTGACCTTTGACCTTTGCTCAGGTGGATCATTGCATCTGATGCGTGTTGGCTGTGTGTATGTACCCATGTAGTTTCAATGTGATGTTTTAGGTGTTCATTGGGCGTGATGTGTCTCTGCGGCAGACACACACACACACACACACACACACACACACACACTGATTGCAATAATCTCTACCAACCAATGTTGGGTGAGATTAATAATACAGCATTAAACCTCTTAAGTTCTCTTAAACAGAGAATGTAATAGAGAGCAGCAACCCTGCCTCACCCCCTTTATTTTCCTTTTTTAAATTAAATGTAATTTAATTTATCATTGTTATTTTATATTGTTATAATTATATTCCATAACATTACTATTGTTGTTATTATTATTTAGTCTTGTTTCATGGAGATATCCTACAATCCGTAGTCCTACATTGTAATGGGGTGGGTGGGTGTGTGGGAGGGGGAATTTTTGATTTGTAAAACATTCAACAAATATTATGATTCGCAATATGTTGATTGAAAACCTATGAACAAAAAAAATAATAATTAATGAATACATTTCAATTAATAAATAAATGAAAAAAATGTATACAAATAAATACAAATAAAGGAATAAAATTAAATAAACAATAAAAAAATATATATAAAAAAAAAAAAATATATATATATATATATATATATATATATATATATATATATATATATATATATATATATATATTACTTAATTAGTTAATGAAATAAATAAAACATATATACAAATAAATAAAAAATAAAATAAAAATAATTGCAGGACCTGCAATGTGACTCTTACACACACGTACTTTGCGATGTTGATGCTCAAACAATATATTGTGCAGCTCTAGTGTAAATCCAGCTTGTCAGTGTAACTCTGCTGGTTCTGCTGGTTCTACTGGTTCTCCCCCAATACTTACTGCATAATACAGTAAGTATTGGAGGAGTCTTTACTTCTGCACAGTCCAGCCCAGTGTGGACAGAGGATGCTGTGATAACACATAAGGCTTTGGTCCCTGTGCATATGGAACAATGAAGCACTCTGTCACCACTTCAAATACTTAGATATTTAAAAACTGCTACATTTGGGATCAAGCCAGTGCTGAGAAGAGAGAACAAAAAAAAGAAAGTTGCATCTCTTCACTGTGGCCATTCAATCCACACCTCCACAAAAAGCCGGACAGCGTTCCGGCCTCATCCAGGCAGCTTTGTGTAGGAGTGTATGTTCAATCACATGCCAGACTTGTTCTGTTGCTTTCAGAAACATCAAGCTCACTCTCCTCCCCCTCCTCTGTCTTATACTTTTGAGCTGCTTTCTCCAAAAGCCAGCAAACACATTGATCCATTTATTTTTAGAACACAGAGCAAAGGGGGTAATGATGTGGAAACAACCAATATTTTCACGTTGAATCTGTTCTCCATATACTGATCCAGGCCAAGAAATGAAACTTAAATTCTATTCTTTTCTGTTGATTAGAAACCTTAAAAAAAAAGAGCAGTGTACAAACTTGGGGGAATCTTTGAGGACCTAATTATTGGATTATAATTCAGAGGTGTAGATAATGTGTTTGATCAGGTCACAGTACGCAGTTTACAAAACAGAACAGAAAATTGAGGAAAAATGGGAAGAAAAGAAGTCACAATTGAGTTAAAAACTTACTATTAGGAAATAAAAAAAATAAGTAATAAATATGAGATTTAAAAAAATGTAGAATTATGAAATAAAACATCACAATCAATTATAATATATATATTCCCAGTTTCTCTCCTCCACTGATTTTCTCTCTGAAGTCACTTATTTTTCGTACTGTCACATGTGTTTAGTTTGAAAAAGTCTATTCTGAGAATGTAAGGAGTATAAAGTACACATATTTATGAACTGTCGGGAGGAAAAGTCAAACGTTTCCAGAAAAATAAATACTCAAGTAAAGTACAGATACCTAAAAATATCTACTTAAGTACAGTAATTAAATACTTTTACTTAGTTATTTCCAGCTGTGATTATTTTATTCTTTGTAGAACTGCGGAAGTTAATGGGTTAATAGAGTTGAATAATCAGAATTTGGACGTTTGTCAATCGATTCAGAATCGTCCACATCTGAATCACGGTTCATCCAAGAATCACATAAATTTCCCCCACCCCTAATATAGGGGTGTCTACAAAGGCAGATTCAAAGCCCAGAGTTGGATTTGATTTTAGGTTAAGGATTTTCAAATAGTGACGTGGTCCTTCCCTGCCTGTGTGTGTGTGTGTGTGTGTGTGGGTGTGGGTGGGTGGGGGACAGCATGAGAAAAAAATAAACCCCGCCCCCCTCACAAACATTTCACCTGATTTACCCTGTCTCTTATCACTGTGAAAACACATTTTTAGTGACTGTGACCTTTGACCTACATTCACCAAAATTTAATGGGGTCTGTTCTGGATCACCTGACACTTTTACTGAAAATCTCATAGAAATTGGTCCAGTAGGTTTTGCATAAAGCTGCTGACAAAACAGACATACAAACAAACTGAACCAAAAGTAATACCCTTCTCCCCTTCGGGGGACGGAGCAAAAATGTATTTAAAAGATACTGAAAACACACATTTAAAAGAGATGCTAAAAACACACACAGATGTTACAATTAGTTTCAAAAAAGATGGTCAAAACACACGAAGATGTTAAAATGTGTTTTTAAAAATATTACAGCACATATAGAGATAAAGATGTTTCAAATATTTAAGAAATAATAAATCTAAAAAAATATATAAATGGTAAATGTTCTGCACTTATATATAGTTCTTTTCCACCTTCATGGTTCAAAGCTCTTTACATTAGCCTCACATTCACCCATTCACACACACTCATACACCAGTAGGTTTCTAAGGTTCTGTCAGTCCTACTGGGAGACTACGTCAGGGTTCAGTGTCTTGCTTAAGGACACTTCCACATGTGGACAGCCAGACCTGGGATGCGAACCGCCAACCCTTCAGTCACTGGACAACCCACTCTACCAGCCACCCTATTTTTAATTTAAGACAAGTGGCTTCTGGCACAACAAACCCCGCCCCCCTCACACACATTTGACCTGATTTACCCTCTTATCACTGTGAAAACACATTTTTGGTGACTGTGACCTTTGACCTACATTCACCAAAATTATATGGTATCTATTCTGGACCATTTCACACCTTTAAAATTTCATGGAATTTGGTCCAGTTTTACATGAACCTGCTAATAATCAGACAAACAAACAAACAAACAAATATTACCCCTCTGCAGTTTGGGGACCAGAGTAATAAATATATGATAATTAAAAAAAAGGCGTGTCAAAATGAACACATTAATGCAGATTAATCCATCATCATATTTGAGTAAAAACATTTAACACAATACATATTTTTGTATATGTTTTGCATATTTTATCACATTTTTGGGTGTTTTTTTCTGTGTTTTAGAAGAGTTTTTGAAAATATGTTTTGAATTTTTCATCAGTTTTTGTGGATTTTAGCATGTTTTGTAGATTTCTTTTCCACTCCACATTGTTTTTGTGTTTCTTTGTGTATTTTGGTGTAAATTGTGGGAAATTTGAATTCAATAACAAAAAAAAACTAAGACCAAACAGTTGATGGACATAAAGTGTTTTGATCATGATCAATCAAAATTACTCCAAAGCCACCCTGTGATTAAAACTAAAACTGTAATCATTTGTCAAAGAAGTAAATATTACATTAAACAAACAAACAGACCAATAAACACACAAACCAAGTTGTTACAAACGTAATAACTTCCAATAATGTCATAATTTTGGTTAATTTGAAACATAATAAACCCAATAACATAATAACATTTGTCTACCAATAACATAATAATATCTTACATTATTGGCAGGTTATTAGCTTATTGACCTTAAACAAAAAAAAAACCCATTGATAATAACAATACCAATAATGTAACAAATTGTGTGTTACTTTCTTTTATTTTTACATTCATGTTTGAAAATGTCTAAATATTGTCTCTTAAAAAGAGGGTTGACCAAACCTGCTGTCTACTTTCATTATTGGCTGGTTATTGGGAGGAATAATGTAGCACAGATGACTTCAAAAGTATTAGTATTAGCAATGTATGTTACTATTTGGCTGTTCATATGTCTTCTCACCTCTATCCAGTAATGTAGCAACACATAACGATGACTGGATGTATTTTAATCTGTTAACCTCTGTTTTTACACCATGACTTATAATGGCAAAATGTTATTACCTTATTGGTTTTATTGAGTTTCAAATTGACCCAAATTTTTACGTTATTGGCAGTTAAAAATAATCCCCCTCTTCTCTTTGGGGGGACGGGGTAATAACGATGGAGGGGGGCTCAGCTGCATTTGGCTTCTTTTAAGGGAGGGTCACTATCCCACACTTTGAAAAAGCCCTTGTTTTAAAGTGATTCAGTATCAGTGCAGTTTTAACCTGAGCATGAATCAGTTACCCCACTTCCACTCACCAGAATGACCCCCAAACTCCACAGGTCGCAGGACTCGTCGTAGCCATCATATTTGAGGATCTCGGGTGCTGCGTACTGCAGGGTGAAGCAGGGAGTCTTCAGGAGCTGATTGTCTGGTGGTTTGAGGCGAGCAAATCCAAAGTCTATGATTTTGATCTCAGAGTTCTCACTCTCATCTGTGAAGAGTAGGTTCTGCAAAGCAATTCCACACATGGACAACAATCATTTCTCTCTGCACAGAAGACCTGCTCCTCTTAACAGCTCACTAAATTGGACATCAAGATTTGTCTGACCAGGTACTTCTGACCCTTGTGCGCTCCAACAAGTCTGATCTTGTTTTCTAGTAGTTGTCCGAGTCAGAATGACAATCTAGTATATCATGCAGACTCCAGTAAAACACAGTCATTCTCTTTGAAAAGCTGATGATCCAGGAGGTCTGAATTCAGCACAAAGAGGCAGACTGCGGTCAGACAAAAGATTTTCTACTTTGCAGTTGTCTTTCCCTGAGTATGCATCCAATACCTCCGGTTTAAGGTCTCGGTGCACCACCCCGACGTCGTGCATATGGCTGACGGCGGACACTAGCTTGCGCATGATGCGGCTTGCTTCTGTCTCGCTGAAATGTTGCTTTCTGCGGATCCTCTCTAGCAGCTCGCCTCCACCCAGCAGCTCCAAGACCAGGTACGTGTGGAGCTACAGGGGGGGAAAAAAGTAAAAAAAAGTATATAGATGCATTTAATGTCATGTCCATTTTCCAGCAGTGGACACAGTTCCCTGGTGTCTCAGTGTCCTGTCTGTCACATGCTTTGGTCAAAATACCACATTGATGCAGAGATACAGCAGCCTCTGCCACCTAGAGAAACAGCCCTTTTTAAAACACTTGGTTGTTGTGCCTCACGCTTTCATGCAAATGAGCCACAGCTGACTCTGCCCCTGTCTTCTGACTCCACCCCTTTCTTCCGCATTCTACTGAGAGGAATAAGAGAAAGAAATGGAAACTGAAAAAGTTGAAGCAGAGAAAAAAAAAAGACAAAGACAATGAAATAAAATCAGCTGGAGAGTTTTTACAGCCTCCTGTGACTTCGGGTTCTGGTCTGTTAACAGCCCCGGTACGCATCTGGGTCTGATTTGTCTGGACCCGGGCTAGCCAGACGAGTCATGACACCACGCCCGCTGTGCCACCAATGGACCAGCCCATTCCATCAACCCAGGTCAGACTGACTGCGGAACCAGACGCACACACAGTGACCAAGGCTCAGACCCCAACGCACAGGACACACACCAGGATACGATAGAGAATAATGGAGGATCTGTGAGTGTGAGCAGAGGTGTCTGTGACCAGTAGGTGGGATTAGAGTTAGTTAGTTGTGAACAGTAGGAGGGGTTAGGTGAGCTGGTTGGGTGGGATGGGGGGTTGGGGTATTCAAATGAATCTATGCATGTGACACATCCAAAGTCATCCTCCTCCAATAAGAAATGGATTAAAAAGGAGAGTGTATGGTTTTTGTTCATAATTTAAGGGTCTCCAACACATATTTGTGTTTTAAGAAAATTAAAAAGTAAATGTTCTGCTCTTATATCACGCTTTTCCACCTTCATGGTGCTCAAAGCGCTTTACATTAGCCTCACATTCACCCATTCACACACACTCATACACCAGCAGGTTTCTAAGGTTCTGTCAGTCCTACTGGGAGACTAAATCAGGGTTTAGTGTCTTGCCCAAGGACACTTCCACATGTGGACAGCCAGACGTGGGACGCGAACCGTCAACCTCTCTGTCATTAGGCGACCCACTCTACCAACTGAGCCACAGCCACCAGAAAGTGCATTTTGCATGATACGTCCCCTTTAAAATCTTCCATTTTAATTGGACCAAGGCTATAATTTGATTTTTTTTTGTAATTGCATGTAAACATACTCAGTGTAAAAAAGGAAATAAATGAGGTTACAGTAATATATGGTGATTAACTGGCCAACATTTTTATTTAGTAATCTGTATTTTACAGCTGGAAATACAAGTTCAAAACATGTGCATGTTGAGTGAAACATAAGATGAGGTTTTTGTTTTTTACCTTTTGTGTAACAGATAAAGCAAAAAAAAAAAAAAGCTCCATTTTTATTCCACAATGAGATCATAACATAATGGTTGTGACTAAAAGTGAAAGGGGCCAAACACGGTGGGAGGGGGAAAAATGTGTGTGGGCAGTGGGGAAGAGTTTCTCATTAGTGCTGAGTCTGAGGTAACAAAGGCAGGACTGGGTTGAGATGTGGAAAGCTAGCGTGCTTTGATCTGGGTCACAGGCCTCTGAGCTCCAGTAATAACCCTGTGGAGCTCATCAGGACTTAAGTGGTGCTCCCAGGCCTGAAGGACCCAGACTAATGAACCTGGAACACAGTCACACCTTCCCCACAACTCAACTAAACCATCTTTTCAACTTGTACGCTACGTTCAGGTTAACCGCGCGTCTCAATCAGCAACCCAAGCAAATGTGGGTCATTTTCGATTCAGTGCAACAAAATAGGTGTTTGTACAGCTGCAGTGTGTGCACAAAAAAAAAACACATGAAGAGATAAAGAAAGACCTCGAGGGCTTCCAGTATCCCCATTAATCTGTACTGTTCTAGTTCCACGACTTAATAAGGCTGTGGCGCTGTGTTAAAAAAAAAAAAAAAGACAGTGAGAGACTGCAAACCTCCGCCAAGGCTAATAGTGTCACAGTCAAAGATATGGTCACAGTGAGTGAGTGGATCTAACCTCTATCGCCTTTAGATTGTTTATCTCAACCGTTGACCCTGAAAACATACCTCTTAAGCTTTAACTCATGGATTAGTTTTGAAGATATTGAGCATATCCCGTGTATGTATGTATTTATCCTTTATTTAGGCAGGATTGTCCCATTGAGACGAAGTTTCTCTTCTTCCAGGGAGTCCTGGTCAAAATGGCAGCAAATAATAAGTTTCAGACAGAGACAACAAAGTAACAAATATAAATAAACAAACATAACACATTAACACATAAAGGAGACAGACTTACATAATACTAAGTGGGTGCTAAAAAGCTATGTGGAGTAGGTCTGTCCCCTCTCTCAGCACCATCTGCATAAGGAACCATAGACAACAGGATCTGCAGTGACTCACTTGTGTACTGTGCTGACCTGTGACCTGTGCATCCCTCACCCTCACCTGTCTGATGGATGGACCTGCCCCTCCATTTTATTGTGGCTGAATAAAATGTGAAATGTGCATATTACACAACATAGAATAGAATAGAATATTTTTATTGTCATTGTACAAGTAAAACGAACCTGGAAGTACAATCTACTTTAGGTTTATATATATATATATATATATATATATATATATATATATATATATATATATATATATATATATATATATGTAAAAAAGTAGATACAAATATCTATCTAAAAACAGCACAATGTGCAGAGTGTAAAACAAAAAAATAAAATAAAAACACCATCATATTAATGCTATCCATCTGTTAATCCCATCTGGCAGTGTATAGTGCTGTTATGGTCCTTGGGTAAAAACATTTTTTAGCCAGTTTGTCCTGGTCTTCAAATATCCACATGAATTTTGGAAAATGTGTCCATTGAAAGTAAATGGATTTTTGATCATTTTTGGAATCCCGATGGTTATCTGGATCATTCTCAAAATTGAATGGGAACTCACTTGGGTTAATACGTATCTCCAGAAATGTTTTTAATCCTGCTGACAGAAAAACAGACAAACAAACTAGAGCACTCCAAGAGTGCAGACCTCCGTGAAGCAGCACAAGTCTGTAAAGGTCATACATTTTGCAAACGTACCATTTGCTTGACATCATATGACGTCAAAACGTGATGTCATCAAACCTATCCATGTTATCTCATCTGATGTCCAAAGGTAAGATGAAGTGAATGCAAAAAAACCTGTGATACTATCTTGTCTGGATTCTGAGATATCACCACTTATGTGTTTTAGATGATGACCTTCACTGTGACCTTTGACCTTTATAGCACAAAATGTAATGGTTTCTTCCTTGACGCATTATCAATAATCTCTGAAAGTTTCAGAAAAATGCGTCCATAACTTTTTGAGTTATCTTGCTGACAGCCAGACAAACACACAGTAAAATATAACCTCCTTCACAGAAGAAACAAACAAACAAACTGAACCGAAATCAATACCTCCTTGGTGGAGGTAATAAAGAAAAACCCATAGATAAAGCCATGCACAGAGAAAACATGGGCTCTGACATTAACCTTACCTGGTCATGGTAGATCTCATGTAACTTGACAATGTTAGGGTGGCCGTCACAGAGCTTTAGGGCTGCTATTTCCCGCTGAGTCTGCGCCTCCATTCTACAGCAAAACACAAGCAGGAGTCACATTAACAGTCCCATAATACAGTACAGACACAGCACACTGATAAACCTACTCTAAACTAGGGTTTCTAATCAGGTATTTAAGTTTTGAGCTTGCTTTCATTTTCTCCAAAGATGAGAGTGCGCCTTAAAATCCAAAGCACCTTTTATATGGGTGGTTTCTTTTATTACCTCCGCCAAGGAGGTATTAAATTCGGGTCCATTTGTCTGTCTGTCTGTCTGTCTGTCTGTCTGTCTGTCTGTCTGTCTGTCTGTCTGTCTGTCTGTCTGTCTGTCCGTCAGCAGGATTACACAAAAAGTTCTCAATGGATTTTGATGAAACTTTCATGATAGATTGAATGCTAGATCAGAGTCCTGCACGGTTCTGATTTTGACATACCGCAACCGCCCGTACCCGTCATGTTTAAACTCGTATTCGACCCGTTTTCTGACGGAAAAAAAATTTAAAAATCCGCACCCGAACCAACCCGATATCTGACCCGAACCCGAAAGAAAATGTCAGATAACCAAACTTAAATACAAACATATACTGAACAGTGACAGAGCCAAATACAAATGTTGTTAGCCTTTTAGCCTATGAACCGCAAATTAGACCCACGATCACCCACGTCCGACCCGAACCGAACCCGTATCCGACACAGCACAACATTTTTCACCCGTTTCGTGAAAATTTGCGGTTCACCCACGGGTACTTGAACCCGTGCAGGACTCTGTGATAGATAATGGGTCAAGGAAGAACCCATTAGATTTTGAGCAATGGAGGTCAAAGGTCAAGGTCACAGTAAAGGTCAACAGCTAAAACACATCAGTGGCAATATTTCAGGATTCAAACAAGATAGAATCTCTCAGGTTTTTTTATTCACATGGTCTCACCTTCAGACATCAGATGGGTCAACACCTATGGCTCGATCACGTCACCTTTGGACATCATATGATGCCATACATACATATATATTCTTCTATTTTTGCACCATGAAGTAAGTTGATCCTTTGTTTCATGACCCTCTGTAATGGTGTTTTAAATTTGGATGAATTACATTTAAATATGTGAATGAAATCTTTAGCTTTCATTCTTGACTTGCCTCTTAGTGTTAATATAGATATGATATTAATACTCACTTTGGTATTGATAATATTAACTTTAAGAGTGATACGTCCAACGCTAAATGCAATAGGTGAACATATTCCTATTAACAAATACGAGTTAATATTACCATATTTTTCAGATTATAAGGCACATTTAAAAGTCTTCTCAAAAAACGACAGTGCACCTCATATACAGATAATTTGGGCTGTGTTTAGTGACCTGGAAGCCATTTTGTGTTGTACACGGCACTCACGGCGTTGACTAAAACACACTGTACTTCACCATAATATTATAGTGTGTGTATAAGGACTGAACTGAAAAAAACAAGTGTATTGTGTTGGAATTTACGTGTTATAACTGAATAATTTTGACAGTTATTGTGAATACACTAACGTTTAATTTAGTGGAATAAGTGTGTGTGACAGTACAAAAAATAAGTGACTTCAGAGGGAAAATCAGTGGAGGAGAGAAACTGTGTCGCCCAGTTTATGACATGTTAACGTGTAAATACATTCACTTCTTTCTTAACTCTGTTTGCTAATGAAAAATGAAAAGCAATTATTATAAATTTCAAACTAATATTTAATCACGATTAATCAAAACTAATCCAAAGTAACCCTGTGATTAACCTGATTAAAAATGTTAATTAGTTGACAGCCCTAAATTATATATTTGTCCATAAACTGTCAATATAGTGTAAGATTTACATCTGCAGACACATAGGTGACACCTTAAACTGAAGTTGGTTTCTGGGGTTGGCCATTTCCCTTCAGCTATTTCCTGCCATAAAGCAGCTGAAAACTAAACCACATGACAGAAAAAATGCTGTCATAGACAAATAAGCAAATTCACTGTCTGCACCTGAAAACAATATTACTGTTACATAGTTTTGTCACCCCAGATGTGGTAAAAGTACTCACATTCTGTACTTAAATAGAAGTACAGACTGTGAGTACTTGTTTCACCTGTGTGAAAAAATACTCTGATAAAAGTAGAAGTACTGATTCAACTCCTTTACTGAAGTAAAAGTAAAAAAAAAATAAAAAAAAGTACAACTTCTCATGTGTAATAAAATGAAAAGTTAAACTGAATTTCTTAACCAGGAAAAATCTGAAAGTTTCATAAGTATCCAAAAAAATAAAGCCTTTATAAGTGCGTTACTGTGTAGATAATGTTTGATCAGGTCACAGTACTCAGTTTAGTGGGTACGAACAGAACATTTAGGAGAAATGGAAAAAAAAAAAACAATCACACTTGAGATAAAGTCATCATTATGAGATCTTTTAAAAAAAATACAAAATCATGAGATGAAAAGTCAAAAAATTGTGAAATAAAAAGTCTAAATTATGAGACAAAGTCATGAATATGAGATAAGAAATGCATAATAATATGAAAAAAAGTCACAATTATGAGATAAAAAGTCACAATCATAAGATGAAAGTCATAACTATAATATATAAAGTCACACTTTCTCTCCTCCACTGATTTTCCCTCTGAAGCCACTTGTTTTTCGTACTGTCACATCTGTTTAGTTTGAAAAAGTAACCAGTCTATTGTGAGAATGGAAGTGGCCTGTTAAAAGGACATTTTTCTTCACTACTGTCACCAAGTGTTTGCTCCTGGAGGATTCTTTTTGGATTCTATAAAGTGCTTTGACAGTCAACCAGTGTCCTGAGATAGCTTCTGTTAGGATTTAGCAATATATGAATAAAACTTGATTTGATGAATCTCCTTTCCCTGTAGAGGACTGTAAACATAAGAAAGTTATACGCTCACATTATTAGAAACTTATAGTCCAAAACTCTTTTACTGGTCATTGTGTTGCAGTGTTTGAGCCATGATGCAGAATATGGATCAGCTTTTGTAAACTCGTAAAGTAACTAAGTAAAAGTACTTCATTACTGTACTTAAGTAGATTTTTTAGTTATCTGTACTTTACTTGAGTATTTACATTTCTGAGAGAAACTGTGATTTTATATACTATAATTATAAGACTTTTCATCTCACAATTTGGACTTTTTATACCATCATTTTTACTTTTTATCTCACCACGCACAATTTAGATTTTTTCTCTTAAAATTATGTATTTTTATCTCACATTTATGACTCATTATGACTTTTTATCTCAATTGTGACTCCTTTTTTTTTTTTTTTTTTTTAATTTCCTGCCCATACCCATAAAACTGAGTAACTATGACTTGATCAAAACATTGTCTACACAGTAACTCACTTTTAAAGGCTTTATTTTAGATACTTCTGAAACCTTTCAGATTTTTCCTAGTTAACTATTATTGCATTCATGGAAAAAAAATTTACTTTTACTTTTTACTTTTATACTTTATTACAATAGAGAAATAGTACTTTTTTACTTTTACTTAAATAAAGGAGTTGAATGAGTACTTTTACTTTTACCAGAGTATTTTTCCACACAAGTACCTGTACTTCTACTTAAGTACAGACTGTGAGTACTTTGACCACCTCTGCAAGTATGTATGTGTGTATGTATATGTATACATGTATATATGTATGTTTGTACTTATATATACAACTTAGGGATAACAGTACACAAGGTGGTGTAAATTGGCCACTAAACAATAACTTTTGCCAAAGCCAGAACCACAAAGTAATTTTTTTTTTTACAGTGGTACTATAAAAAGTACAACATTATCTTTTCTCTCTCACTTTGAATGAAGCTATGTATGTAAAATAATGCAATCTAATGTTTCAAGTTACGCACAACCATCTATTTAATCTGTAATACTGAGACACTTGGGTGGGGATTAAACATTAAACACTTATATCATTGTATAATAGAGGATGTAAAAATGCTATGCTAATGTGATCATGGAAATTTAAATCATCAGAATGTGTTGTAGGTGGAGGCCTTGTATAAGCTAGTTGAGGGTTTCTTGTCTCTTCTTGGCAAAGATGTAATGTGGGACTCTTTTTTTTTTATGACTTCTGTGATTATATGCTTTAGTATTGCGAAATAAATAAATGGGGAAAAAAAATAAAATACATGTGAGTGAGTAAGGTGTGAGAAACGCACCTTTTGCTGACGATCTTGACTGCGTATTTCTGTCCGGTCTTCTTGTGTGTGCACCGTCTGCAGATGGAAAAGCTGCCCTCTCCCAGAGCAGAGTCCTTCAGGTCCATCTCATAACTCATGTAGAAAGGAGAGTCCTACGGAAAAGAACAGTCCAACAATCAATCAATTCATTTTTTTTTTAATCAATTTTATGTGTCTAGTGTCACATTATTACTGAAGTTATCTCATGACACTTTACATTTAGAGCTAAACTACACACTTAAGCAAATAAAACAAGATACTTGAACTAAGAGAATGAATAGGACTTGACCTTTGACCCTCACTTCTGGGTTTTTAAGGCGACCGCTGTGTTCCAAACCACATACTTAGCTACTCCTCGTGCTAACTAACATTGGCAGTATGACAGTTTGAGTATGTGACAATTTCCCGGATGCATACTAGCTTCAGCAGAAATGTTGAGTATGCATCATGAGAACAGCCTCCTGCACAAGAGTGTGTTCTACATTTGTTCCATCTATCTATAATTCAACAAATCTTTGTTTGTAGTGTGTCCTGTTTGTCTGTGGGACACCCAACACCTGCACAACTCCACCAAATGATCCGAAATTTGGAGGGTGACTTTCCAGTTCTATGGCGGATTACAATGCAAAGTTTCACACCGTTACGACATACTGTACAACAACAAAGATATTAAACTCATTTCATTGCTCTTTCTAACTTTGCTGCTCTGAACACTGCAGTGCATATTGCCTAAGTCCCGCCTCCTCATTTGGCTACAGCTGCACCGTAGTGCAATACTAACAATTCATTACTGTTATGGACTTTCACAAGGTCTTGGCACAAGTTAAACATGGTCCGTAATTTACTGAATTAACAGGCGGAACGTCAACTTAACATTGCATCAATCTTCATGACTGTGGTTCTGGGGTGAGACTTTGGCTCAGTTGGTAGAGTGGGTCACCCAATGACCGAGAGGTTGGTGGTTCACGTCCTGGCTCTGACTGTCCACATGTCAAAGTGCCGTTGGGCAAGACACTGAACCCTGACTTAGGCCCCCAGTAGGACTGACCTTTGACCTTAGAAACCTACTGGTGTATGAGTGTGTGTGTGAATGGGTGAATGTGAAGCTAATTTGAGCACCATGAAGGTAGAAAAGCACTATATAAGTTCAGACCATTTACTTTAGTCCTCTGGGAAAGCAAAAGGACAAGCCAGATAACAGACGGTACCCGTTTAAGAAGAGTAAAATATTTAAATACATTAAATGATAAGTGGGTATCTCGCTCATCAGCCAAGGCAACGAATGAGGGTGACATTTCCACCTGTGCTGAGTTAAGATGAAGCCACTGAGCGATATGTATTTTATCTGGTTTTAAAGGGATTTTTTTATTCATGTTTGTCTATTTAAGGCTGCTTTTAGTGTATTTTACCTGGTTTAAAGTGGACTGTTTTACTGGTGCACTGGTTTGCTAGTTAACTGGATGAGGGTTAGGGTCAGGGTCAGGGTTGGGTTCACAACTGCAAACAAAAGACAAAGTTGTGGATCTCCATACCCACACAAGTGGCATCCACTTGACCCAATTGAACCAGTCAACCAGTCAAACAGTCCAATTTAAACCTGATAAAATACACTAAAATTTGCCTTAAATATACAAAAATGAATGAGAAAACCTTAAACTTGAAAAAATACAAGAAACAACAACCAGTAAACTAGCGAACCAGTTAACCAGTGAGCCAGTTAACCAGTGAACCAGTGAACCAGTTAACCAGTGAGCCAGTTAACCAGTTAACCAGTGAACCAGTGAGCCAGTTAACCAGTGAACCAGTTAACCAGTGAGCCAGTTAACCAATTAACCAGTGAACCAGTGAGCCAGTCAACCAGCTTTAAAACTTCACTTTTAGACATTCCAATATATATCTCAGGATTTTTTTAAAATTGCAACGTCAGTTTTTTCTAATATCCCTAGTGAGTACTTTTACCACCTCTGCCAACATCAATGCATGCAGAAGAAATGTCACATTACTTATCACGATATAAAAGTACACCACAATATGTCATTGTTTTCTAATATATTTTGCAAAAAGTGTAAAAGATGTTCGTTAGTTGTCAAACAAACATAGAGCTTTTGTGTTTAACTCAAAAAAGGACTAAAATGATCTTTATCTAATGTAAAAATCTGATGAGACATTCAATACACTTCAATCAGTAATATACCGAATCGATTTCTAAACAATTTCCATACAAGCTGTTGATGATTGAAACTCCTCGACTGCACACAAAGCAATCCACTCCAACCCCTCTATCATGTTCTGCATTATGTTGTAAATATCCTCCAGCACATTCATGAACAAACACTATTAAATAAACTGTAAGTATGAACCTGTGTCATTTAACAAGTCAAAATGTTCTTGTTAAAAGGGAAAAGTACAAAAAAAAAAGTTCTATTTAAAATTTACATTTATATGACTTTGTGTGAGGTATGGAAGTAACTAAGTAAAATTACTTTACTACTGTACTTAAGTTGAAAAAAAGTTATCTGTACATTATCAGTGTATTTATTTTTCTGGAATTTTTTGACTTTTCCTGCCTACATTAGTTTATAAATATCTGTACTTTATAATCCTTACATTCTCACAATAGACTTGTTACTTTTCCAAACTAAAGAGATGCGACAGTATGAAAAATAAGTGGAAGAGAGAAACTGTGATGTTATATATTAAGTAATTAAGTATATATAAATATGACTTTCATGTTATGATTGTGACTTTTAATCTTATAATATTGACTATTTTCTCATAGTTATGTATTATCTCATATTTATGACTTTTTATCTGACAATTTTTACCTTTTATTTCATAATTTTGACTTTTATCTGACAATTTTTACCTTTCATCTCATAATTTTGACTTTTTATCTGACAATTTTTACCTTTTATTTCATAATTTTAACTTTTATCTGACAATTTTTACCTTTTATTTCATAATTTTAACTTTTATCTGACAATTTTTACCTTTTATTTCATAATTTTGACTTTTTATCTGACAATTTTTACCTTTTATTTCATAATTTTAACTTTTATCTGACAATTTTTACCTTTCATCTCATAATTTTGACTTTTTATCTGACTGGACTGGAGATCCAACACTAAGGCTGTGTACTAGAAGGGGATGAGCAGACTCTACTGTCTGAGGAAGCTCAAATCCTTGGGTGTGTGCACTAAGATTCTGCAGATGTTCCATCAGTCTGCGGTGGTCAGCACTATATAACTGTTTGTTGGGGGGGGCAGCATCAGAGCCAGTGACGCTAACAGACTGGATCAAATCATCCAGAAGGCTGGACACCTTTAACCCTGGCCCATCATCAGTCTGAGCCTGGACACCTGTCACACTGTGGTGGACAGGAGGATGCTCCACAAACTGAGGACAATCATGGACAACGCTGGGCACCGTCTGCACCACACACTGAACACAAAGCCTAACCCTAACCCTTAACACTAACCCTTAACACTAACCCTTAACACTAACCCTTAACCCTAACCCTTAACACTAACCCTTAACACTAACCCTTAACCCTAACCCTTAACACTAACCCTTAACACTAACCCTTAACACTAACCCTTAACACTAACCCTTAACACTAACCCTTAACACTAACCCTTAACACTAACCCTTAACACTAACCTTTAACACTAACCCAGGAGTCAGCAACCTGCCGCTCTTTATCCTGCAGCCTTGGGAAAATAAATAGTAAAAAAATAATAATAATAATAATAATAATAATAATAATATTATTTAATTGAAGTGCATTTCATTTGTGTTAGTTGTTTTTTTATTATTTTAGTTCTAAATTGTAATCTTGAAATATTAAAATAATAATCAAATAAATACATGTATATTTTATTGTTTTTCATCACTCTAAATAAACGTCATACTCATGGAAGCTACCGTATACCTGCCAAAACACCGTCCATTTGTTGCAACTTTCAACCCCAGCAAGGACAAGTATGGAGAAATGTAAGAAAAGAAAAAGATCTGTTTGACCTTTAACCCTAACCCACACACCCTAACCCAAAAACAAGTTTGTTAGGTCCTCCAAAATCATCCAGCCAAGTGATTCTGACCATTAGCCTGGCTCTACAGCAGGGGATGGGTCCCTGGGCACCGTGCAAGGGTGCCCACTGCTCCTTACAGGTCGCCCCAACGGCATCAAAGAGAGGAGGGGTTAACTGGAAACATTTTATTATACAGTTGTATAATGACAAATAAAGTACTTTACCTTTTTTACTGGACAGACAGCTTAACCCTAAACTTGACCTTTAACCCTAACCCACACACTGGACAGACAGCCTAACCCTGACCTTTAACCTCCTCCTCCACACACTGGACAGACAGCCTAACCCTGACCTTTAACCTCCTCCTCCACACACTGGACAGACAGCCTAACCCTGACCTTTAACCTCCTCCTCCACACACTGGACAGACAGCCTAACCCTGACCTTTAACCTTCTCCTCCACACACTGGACAGACAGCCTAACCCTGACCTTTAACCTCCTCCTCCACACACTGGACAGACAGCCTAACCCTGACCTTTAACCTTCTCCTCCACACATTGGACAGACAGCCTAACCCTGACCTTTAACCTCCTCCTCCACACACTGGACAGACAGCCTAACCCTGACCTTTAACCTCCTCCTCCACACACTGGACAGACAGCCTAACCCTGACCTTTAACCTCCTCCTCCACACACTGGACAGACAGCCTAACCCTGACCTTTAACCTTCTCCTCCACACATTGGACAGACAGCCTAACCCTGACCTTTAACCTCCTCCTCCACACACTGGACAGACAGCCTAACCCTGACCTTTAACCTCCTCCTCCACACACTGGACAGACAGCCTAACCCTGACCTTTAACCTCCTCCTCCACACACTGGACAGACAGCCTAACCCTGACCTTTAACCTTCTCCTCCACACATTGGACAGACAGCCTAACCCTGACCTTTAACCTCCTCCTCCACACACTGGACAGACAGCCTAACCCTGACCTTTAACCTCCTCCTCCACACACTGGACAGACAGCCTAACCCTGACCTTTAACCTCCTCCTCCACACACTGGACAGACAGCCTAACCCTGACCTTTAACCTTCTCCTCCACACACTGGACAGACAGCCTAACCCTGACCTTTAACCTCCTCCTCCACACACTGGACAGACAGCCTAACCCTGACCTTTAACCTTCTCCTCCACACATTGGACAGACAGCCTAACCCTGACCTTTAACCTCCTCCTCCACACACTGGACAGACAGCCTAACCCTGACCTTTAACCTCCTCCTCCACACACTGGACAGACAGCCTAACCCTGACCTTTAACCTCCTCCTCCACACACTGGACAGACAGCCTAACCCTGACCTTTAACCTCCTCCTCCACACACTGGACAGACAGCCTAACCCTGACCTTTAACCTCCTCCTCCACACACTGGACAGACAGCCTAACCCTGACCTTTAACCTTCTCCTCCACACATTGGACAGACAGCCTAACCCTGACCTTTAACCTCCTCCTCCACACACTGGACAGACAGCCTAACCCTGACCTTTAACCTCCTCCTCCACACACTGGACAGACAGCCTAACCCTGACCTTTAACCTCCTCCTCCACACACTGGACAGACAGCCTAACCCTGACCTTTAACCTCCTCCTCCACACACTGGACAGACAGCAGGGCTCTTTCTCTAACAGACTGTTACAGCTCTACTGTCCAACAGACAGATCCAGGAAATTCTTCCTCCCACAAGCCATTGCATGGTACAATAATTCATAACCGCACATTTTATTTCTGTTCACACTATGCACTTTCTCTAAATAATACTGTGATTATATTCTTCACTCACTTTACTCTACACTTATCTGTATTTACACTTACACCTCATTCTGTTTCTTTGTTTTTCTTATTGTGTGAATGCTGCTGTTACAAAGCAATTTCCCAATTGTGGGATCAATAAAGTCCTTCTATTCTATTGTATCTCACAATTTTTACATTTTATGTGACACTTTAGACTTTTTATCTTAGAATTATTAAGGCTGTAACGGTATATGTATTCGTACCGAACCGTTGAAAACAGACATTCAGTTCAGTACAGCCCAATACCGAACAAATACGGTCCGTTTGTATGTATTATTGCATGTATGTATTTTTGCATGTATGTATTATTGCATGTATGTATTATTGCATGTATGTATTATTGCATGTATGTATTTTTGCATGTATGTATTATTGCATGTATGTATTATTGCATGTATGTATTATTGCATGTATGTATTATTGCATGTATGTATTATTGCATGTATGTATTATTGCATGTATGTATTTTTGCATGTATGTATTATTGCATGTATGTATTTTTACATGTATGTATTATTGCATGTATGTATTATTGCATGTATGTATTATTGCATGTATGTATTTTTGCATGTATGTATTTTTACATGTATGTATTTTTACATGTATGTATTATTGCATGTATGTATTTTTGCATGTATGTATTTTTACATGTATGTATTATTGCATGTATGTATTTTTGCATGTATGTATTTTTACATGTATGTATTTTTACATGTATGTATTTTTACATGTATGTATTTTTGCATGTATGTATTATTGCATGTATGTATTTTTGCATGTATGTATTTTTACATGTATGTATTTTTACATGTATGTATTTTTACATGCCTCATACATGTCCATGACGTGGTAATGAGGCGTCTCTGATTGGCTCCGAATGTGTAAAGGAACACCCCCCCCCACCCCCTCTGTGTGTGTTTACCATCTTAAAGTGGCATTGAGCTCGGTTTCTTGCCGTCATTTTAAAAATGTGCAGGGAGAAAGAGCAGGCTTTATTTCCACAGAGTGCACATGGACCAGTTTGATCCGCCATTTGTTCCCAGTTTGTGCAGCAGCTACTGTGACGCCATCTTCTCTTGTACATGCTAATGCTAATGCTACATCAGATTAGCTGCAATGGGGGACGAGCTTAACCCTACGTGGATGACATGTAGTGGACAGGCTTTTTCTGACTCATTTCTCTGTGTTGTTTTCTATGAATGGGAAATCCAGCCAGTGGAGGTGACACAGCACTTTCAAACGCAGCATGTGTCGGTAACCCGGGGTGACCCATCAGATTCCAAAAGGAGCGTATAAAAGTGGTTTTCGGCGGAATTATGTTGGAAAAAGTATTTTTAACTGTTTAAAAGGAATTCATTATTTTTTATTTCAACATTTAGTTAATCATTTAGCAATATTTAACTTCCTGGTACCAAGCCAATCATTTACTGTTTTCATTTGTATATTGAACTTTTTTTTGGTTTAATTAACACCATGCTGAGGAAGAAAATAGTTTAGCATTTTGTTTTCTGTTTTTACTGAAAATGAACTGAACCATGACTTCAAAAGCTGAGCTGTGTACCGAACTGTACCGTACTGATTTTTGTATATTGTTACACCCCTAATAATTCTGCATTTTACCCATCTCATATTTATGACTTTTTTTTATCTCATAATAATGACTTTTTGTCCATTTAAATAAGTGACTTCAGAAAGAAAGTCAATGGAGAGAAATTTACAATTTTAAACTTTAAACGTAATCATAATTATCTTATGATTATGACTTTATCTTATAATGTCTCATAATTTTGACTTTTTTCAGATAATTATGCATTTTGTATCTTGTATTTTTTTCATGTTACATCAAAATTGAGACTTTTTATCTCACAATTTAAATTTTTAATCCCATAATTATAGATTTTTTATGTCATAATGATGACATTTTTTTTATCTTAATTGTGACTTTTTTTTCCATTTTTACTACATTTTCTGTCCATATCCACTAAACTGAGTACTATGACCTGATCAAACACATTATCTACACATTTAGAAACTTTTATGATTTTTCCTGGTTAAATAAGTATTGTTTCATCCGTGGCAATAAATAAACAATCATTTTTATTTTTGTATTTTATTACTATTGAGTAGTTGTACTTTTTTACTTTTACTTCAACAAAGGAGTTGAATTAGTACTTCTACTTTTACCCGAGTATTTTTTCACACATATAGCTATACCTCTACTTAAGTACAAAATAGAAGTACTTTTACTACCTCTGAAAATAAGCAACAAAATGAACAAAAGCAGCCAAAGTGATCAATACAAACTAACAAAAATGAATAATAAAACAACAAAATAATAAGTAGCATAAACAAAGGAAGACACAAACGGAACCAAAGTGAAGAAAAATAATGAAATAAAATAATAAATGTAGAAAAATAAACAAAATAAGCAACAAATTGAACAAAAACTAACTACAATGAAGTTGAAAAAAAAATAGTATTGTAATTTGGTTCCAGTAGTTTTAGTTTTTTCATTTTTCTAAACACCTGTTTATCTCCCTACATCAGTTTAACAAACAAAGCTCAGTAAAAACACAGTTAAAAAAGGTATTTTTTTCTGAATACTTACACTACATCATCCATTCATCCATTTTATCTCAATTGTGACTTTTTATTCTTTTTTTTTCTGTCCATATCCACTAAACTAAATAACTGTGACCTGATCAAACACATTATCTCCACAGTAACTGACTTTTAACAGATTTATATTTTATTAATACTTTTAAAACTGTAATGATTTCTCCCGGTTAAATAAGTATTATTTCATTAATGGCAATTAATACATAACTAAATGCAGTTTTACTTTTTACTTGTTGACTTTATTACAATTGAGAAGTTGTACTTTTTACTTTTACTTCAGTAAAGTAGTTGAATCAATACTTTTACTTTTATTTTTTCACACAATTAGCTGTACTTCTACTTAACCCATTGATGCATACTGGTCACTCCAGTGGACAGTTGTTCTACAGTTGTTCTCTTGTATATTCATAGGTTTAGTTGTTTTAGTTCCATATCAGTCAGTTCATATCATTACTGTAACTACTCTGTCCTTAATACCTGATCTGCACTAACATGTTTACCTGTAAATCAACTGCTTGTTTTTATTAGACTGTAATTAACAGTCTGTTCTTAAACAAATACTCCATTAAAAATGCTTTATTTCATAGTGTTCCGATATTGTGTTTTATAAACACATTCCTTTGGTTCTAAGCTTAAACACATGTTGTCCAGCTGAGTGGACACTTTTGTTACTCCATAAAAATAGGTTCATTAAAAAGATTTCAATCACATTACTTTTTTCAGCCTAAAGAGGAATAAAAACACTGAGGTAAAAAAAAAATAAAAATCTCGATTAAGGTTCTCATAATTCATGCAGAATGTGAGTACTTTTATCAGCTGTGTGTGTTAGTTCAGGAGGCTCCAGGTGGGTTGGTGTTACCTTCATCATGGCGCTGCGGGCCACAGCAGCAGAACCGGGCCTCTCTGAACCTCCACACAGCTGGACTGGATCGTCCATCACCACATTCCTCTTGAACAGGATGGAGGGGGCCATGAAAGAGTAGCCCTGCACAAACACAAACAAAGAAACTCCAACTGTTTATCTGTTACTCAAACAGAGAATATGGACTGGGCTATAAGAGACAAACAACAGACAGATGGAGAGCAGTAAACACACTATGGACATCATCACATGTGGATGTTCTACCTTCTATACCAGTGCTTTTCAAACAGTGAGGAACAAGAGGACGTGAAATATAATTAAAAAAAAAAAAAACATATAAACATGTGGTTAGTTAACTTAATAGAATCCACTATCTTTAGAGGTGGAAGTAACTAAGTAAAAGTACTTCATTACTGTACATTTTAGGTATCTGTACTTTACTTGAGTATTTATTTTTCTAGAAACTTTTGACTTTTCCTCCTTACATTAGTTCATGAATATCTGTACTTTATACTCCTTACATTTTCAAAATAGACTTAAGCCCAAGTCCGAGTTCGATCCGACCTGAAATTCGGGCCTAAAATGTCAATCATTATGTTCGGGTCGGACCGGGCAGGGCTTCTCTCTCACTGACTTTTTTTAAAAAAATAAATGTTTATAAAAATGTATACTAAAACGATGTGTGGATACTAAACTAAGACCGTGATCTGCAAAAAAAAACCAGACGTGGCCTGATCACAACACGTACTGAACTAAACTCTTGTCCTGTCTTCCTGTCTCTGTCTATTAACCACCTGTCATTGTTCTTCTTTGTCTCTCTGCCTCTCTCTCTTAAAGTGCCACGCTAGATTCTTAAGGACGTACGTTACATTTTTCCAATCAACTTTAAAAAAAAAATCCGTCAATGATGGAAAATTGTCATTTAATGTAACCTCTGCAGACACAGAAATATAAAAGATGTAAATGTATGCAGTCTTGTTTACAAAAGACAGGCTTTAATTTGTTATCATATATCACCCCTCCTCCTCCAGAGTCGTCACAAATAAAATAAGAAATTTCTGGTTTGCTTCGGGCTCAGGCCTGCACATGCATTAACTGGTCGGGCTGGATTTTTTACCTCTATCCTCCACACCATGAGCACCATGTACAACACAAAATGACTTCCAAGTCACTAAACACCAACAGAATTAACCATATATATAAGGAACTCTGGATTATAAGGAGCACTGTGATATTATTTTTTTTTTTGAGAAAATTAAAGGCTTTTAAGTGTGATTATATTCAGGAAAATACAGTATAAAATAATGTGTTAATAATTTGACATATAAGTCACACCCCCAACCAAACTATGAAAAAAAACAAACTGCAACTTACAGTCTTAAAAATACACTATATACATTTTGACATTAACAGTTAAATGTTCAAAAGCATTTCATTTTTCCTTCAGCGTTCCTGCGTCAGAACAGCCTGTCAGGTCCACAATCAGCCCTGTCGTGATAATTAGTGAGTGACAGTGTCCGTCCAGCTGTTCCTATTGTCCGACCTGTCACTGTCAAGCACTGCCTTCTTCATTCCAGCTGTTTGGAGCCCAGAGCTTTGATCTGCCATTCATCTCTCTCTCTCTCTCTCTCTCTCTCTCTCTCTCTCTCTCTCTCTCTCTCTCTCTGACGCGTACATACACAGCTGCGTGGTATGTAGTGTCAGCCGCGGATGGACGGAAGGATGGATATTGAATGAATGAGATGCCCTAAATTGCCGGGCTTGAATATTTGATTGCTCTGCTGTGAAATTACATCTTGGCGCTCTTAATGCAATTTTAATTTTGTTTTGTGAGGCACGGTGGGGAGGCAAGTGCACGGTTTTAAAAACTGGGATTGCTGTCGTTATCTCAGAGATTGCTAGGCTTGCAAATTATAAAGACCGCAAAATTTCAGACTATGTGAATGGCAGCTGAGAGTGAAAAACGGCAAGATGAAGTTGGCAATCAAAGACTGAAGGCGTAACCGAGACAGACATGGCGATGCTCTCCAAGTGTAACCTTTTATTCCACGAGAGAAGCCCGTTAATGGATCTATTGATCTGCCGCGCTCAAGCATCCAGAAGGCAATCAGAGTTGAAATTTCATGCGATACATCAGACAGCCATCAGCTGGCACCGAGTTGTGGGCCATATTATGGTTCAAAGCTACATCAAAAATAGTCATTCACATCTGTTACTTCAATAAAAGCTGCATATGGCGGCAATTACTTCAATAAAAGCCCCTTTAGTCAATTTGAATACGAATGCACACAGACAGACTCATGTTGACTTACAGCAACCTTTTGAGGACATTCACAACTTCACTTGATTACTTCAATTGCTGTGGAGTACGTCAAATATAGTCGCAGACAAAAAGTAGCTAATGTATAATGCGATTTTTCATCCGTGTCAACATTTTCCTCACGCCGCCTGCAGCCCGAGCCCAGACAAACATCAGCACACAACAGATGTAAAAAAAAATAAAATAAAATAAAATACAAAAAAAGTCTGAACAGAAATAGGTTAAGGGAAGGTGTGTTTAAATGTTAGGATGATCCTCAAGGTAGCAGATCCTTTTTATTATTATTACTATTATTATTACTATGATTGTCACTATCATTATTTATTCTTATTCTTATTCTCATTCTCATTCTCATTCTCATTCTCATTATTATTATTATTATTATTATTATTATTATTATTATTATTATTATTATTATTATTATTATTATTATTATTATTCGTACTATGATTGTCACTATCATTATTTATTCTTATTCTTATTCTTATTCTCATTCTCATCATTATTATTATTATTATTATTATTATTATTATTATTATTATTATTATTATTATTATTATTATTATTATTATTATTACTATTCTTGTGATGATGATGATTATTACTATTATTTTATTACTGACCCCAACACATTTAAATCCTTTTAAAAACTCATTTATCTAAGATTACTTTTAATGTCAGGTTACTTTTATTCTGACAGTTTCTACTGTGTGATTGTTTTGTTTTCTATTGTTTGTTTTTATTGTAGTTGGCAAAAGCTATAGTTGGCTTTTATTGTACTATTGTCATTCATGTAAAGCATCTTGAGTACCAGGTAAAGTGCTATACAAATAATATATATCATTATTATTATTACATTAATACCATTTACTTTCCTCTTTTCATATTTCAATATTTTTTTCTTTACTTATTTATTTTTTAATTATTATATTAAACTGGATACTGTATGTGTTACGTGCACCCTTGGCTGGGTGGGATCTGGGTTACTGTTGTTTGTATAATTGTGAAAATAAATAAAATGTATGTATGTATATATATATATATATATATATATATATATATATATATATATATATATATATATATATATATATATATATATATATATATATATATATATATATATATATATATATGTATGTATGTATATATATATATATAAAAAAAAAAAAAAAAAAAAAATGTTCCTCTCGCCCCACGTGGGCGGTGTCTCCTTCAGGCTCGGGTCCTCTACCAGAGGCCTGGGAGCCTGAGGGTTCTGCGCAGGATCTTAGCTGTTCCTAGCAATGCGCTCTTTTGTACAGAGATCTCTGATGTTGTTCCTGGTATCTGGTATCTGACTTTGGTGCGGAAGGTTGCCGGTTCGAATCCCAGGTGTGCCCTTAGGCAAGGCACTTTACGCTATACATGCCTATACCTCACGATGAGCGATACAATAAATAGAGTCATACCGGCTCGGACGGCGCCCGGGACAACAAGGTCCGCGTTAGGGGTTGAGGAACCAGGACACCCTGATATATATATATATATATATATATATATATATATATATATATATATATATATATATATATATATATATATAATGTTAGAATGAGCAGACCTCCTTTTTGTTGTTTTTACTATTATTTTTTATTATTATTATTATTATTATTATTACTGCCATTTACTTTCCTCTTGCTATATTTCAATGTATTTTGTTTTATTTATTATTTGTTTATTTTTTTAATTATTATTATTATAATATTAAACTAAATACTGTATGTGTTATGTACACCCTTGGGTGGGTGGGACCTGGATTATTTTTGTTGTTTGTAGAATTCTAAAACTTACAAATAAATGAATTTAAAAAAACAAACAGTAACAGGTTAAGGGATGCTCCCTCCTACCTGGAAGATGCGATCACAGTTCTGAGGCAGAGCGGCAGGCGAGTAGGTGGGGTCCATCTCTGTGAACTCGTCTGCAAAATTGCTAACGTCCAGCTCGTCCCGGATGACTGGTTTGAACGGGGCGGGCACCTTTTTAGCTGCCAAGTCCTCCCAGTTAATTTTCTAAAGTGGAAAAAAAAAAGAACAATTAAAGCCTTAGGGCTGTCAGACTCATTTTAGTTCAGGGGCCACATTCAGCTAAATTTGATCAGACGTGGGCCAGACCACTAAAATAAAGACAAATATATGTAAATAAATGGATGTTTTATATTACACTGCTCAACAATTTTTTTTTTTTTTAGAAAATATCTTCTTCAGACATTAAATGTGTTAAATCTTACATATTTTAATCAGATGAATCAGAAAACAAATGACTTTAGTGCTGGTTAGTTCATGTTTTTAATATATATGACGTGTGTTATTCCACATATATGTTGGTTTATGTACATGTAAACAATGGATTAGTAAATATTCCACTAGAAAGAACCTGTAAAGTGAATGGATCATAATGTGCAGACAGTGTTTGGAAGTAGATCTGGTAGATCTGACACCAATATTCCTTTGGACTAAAACCCTATTCTCTTTTGCAATCAAACTATTTCACATTTTGACCCCAAACACACACAGGAAGCGAGAGGGGAGGGGGGGGTGATCCTTCACACATTCTGAGTCAATCAGAGACCCCTCGTCACTGTGTCATGGACATGTATGAGGAAGTACCGGTAAACTCTGTTGTTCCACCTCCAGTCATTTAAAAAAAATTAAAAATAGAACCAAAACACAATGTATTCAATAACAATGGAGAACACAGTAATATTAATGAAATAACCATGGAATGACAGCTTTAAGGATATCTGGCAGTGTCTCCCATATTGAATGGTAAATGTTCTTTTCCACCTTCATCCTCAAAGCTCTTTACATTAGCCTCACATTCACCCATTCACACACACTCATACACCAGTAGGTTTCTAAGGTTGTGTCAGTCCTACTGGGAGACTAAGGGTGTATTCACATGGTAAAGTCCGGACCAAGGTTCAGACCAGAACCTTTTTTTGCCTTTTCACACTGTACTTATAATCCAGACTTTATTTACAGTCTTTATTCACACTGTATTGAATCAAGTGGACCAACGGACTTTAGAACGTCATGTTGTCAATGCGTGTACAGCGTGCGTCTCTCTATACTCGACCCTGATTAGTTAGTAGATGAGCGCGCTACACTGTTGCAGGAAATGCTCCCAGATAATGGACCCAGTTACTAGTTTCATAATTTTTGCCCTATTTTGGCAATGTTGCCAACTCTCGTACCAGTGTTCCCACCAGCGACTTGTCTCCAATTCAGTCTTTATAGTATCATCCGACCAAATTTCAATGAAATACCTGCTTTCCTCGTCTCCCTATGTATTGCCGCGACTCATGCTTGGACGTTGACTAGATTCCGCGCATGTGACTGTGACGTAATTGGTCCGATAGTCCGGACTTTCCTAAACAGACGTTTCACACTGTGCACCAGCGAACCTTGGTCCGGACCGAGACTACCTCCTCAGCTCGGACCAAAGACTCGGACTTTAGTCCGGACCAAGGTTCAGGGGAGGTTTCACACTTGTCAATAAGGTTCGAACTTTCCTGGAAAGTCTGAAAGTCCGAAAGTCTGGATTTTCTGAGTGCTATGTGAATAGGCCCTAAGTCAGGGTTCAGTGTCTTGCCCAAGGACACTTCAACATGTGGACAACCAGAACCGGGCCATGAACCACCAACCTTTCAATCATTGGACGGCCTGCCCTACCAACTGAGCCACAGCCTCCCTATAACTATAACTATACACCTCTCCATATTCCCCTACGGTGGCCACAAAATAACATTTAAAACCTAGTCTATGTTTTGACTGTTGAGGGATTTTTTTTGTAGAAACTCCAGTGTACATTTAAACACAGTGCTTAATGTACATGGACATCAAATGTCACCTGCAAATATTTCATTTTGGGATTTATGGGCTCAATGACCCAAGTTTGTTGACTTTGTTATTATATGGACTCTGATGTTAAGGTCAGTATTTAATCCTACATCAGAGCCAGTTCAGCTCCAGTTGTGTTCAACTGTTTTCCAGGAATTGATGTCAGCCAGTTACTCATATATTGTTTTTTTTTTCCTTCTCCTAAATATAGATATTACATCAACTTTTTATAACCACAATCTCACTGAGGTTCACAACATGGAATGAATCACTGCAACATTAAAGGTACAAACAAACCTGTTAGTCAAACTGGCAACCATGTCATTGTGTGTCCTATTTAATGTGATTTCAGACAAATATATTAACCCTTTAATCCATATTGATCACTACACTGGACAGTTATTCTAGAACAGGGCTGGCAAACTCACTTTAATTCAGGGGCCACATTCAGCATAAAATGGTATAAAGTGGACCAGACCAGTAAAATAATAGAAATAATAGGATAAAAACATATAAATAATGTCAACTCCAAAGTTTCCTCTATGTTTTTGAGCGAAAATAGTAAATGTTTACATCTATGAACTGTACTTGAAACTAACATGAACAAATATTAACAACCCGAAAATTCTTAAGAAAAATAAGTATAGTAATAGTATAGTTTCGGACATGTCATTGTTATTATTATTATTGTTGTATTGATTATTGTTGCACTTTGCACATGTTCGAAATAAATCATTCAAATCAAATCAAATCAAATCAATATTAACAATATTGCACTTTAGTTTATCATTTATATACATGTGCATTGCAACTTAAAGATAACAGTGAATTTACAAATACAGTACACACATTTAGTAGCATTTAAAATCGGTTATTGACATTTTTTGCATCAGGCTAGTCTTTTTAAATTATTTATTTTTTGGTTTCTTCATATATTCCCTTTTTCTTAACACGAAACAAAGAATATATATATATATATATATATATATATATATATATATATATATATATATATATATATATATATATATATATATATATACATAAACGTCATAACGTCATGTGTGTCTTTCTTTGCTGTCCAGTCCAGTTGTCACAGTGTGTCAAAATGCTGCCTCTTATTTTGGGTTTAATACAGAGCTGGGAATATTTGACCGAACCTGATGGGACCTGATGAGTTCAAGCATAATTTTTAATCATTTTAATTGGGCCGGGCCGGTTCAGGTCTGACTTAAGGACCGTTTCACGTTTTGATCTGTTAAAAGTTCAAAAGTACAGGGAGGACAAGACGCCTCTTTCTCAGCTTTGTCCTCCTGAGCGCATTGACCCAGGTTTGGTTTATTGGTTTATTTTTATTCCCTGAAGCTTAATTACAAGTTATTGTATGTCTCGGATAAAACAACAAACAACGTCCTACTTATTTTGGTGTTAATGATGTGATTCACAGTAGAAACATGAAGGTAACATTATGTGACTGAAACCTAAAAAAACAGTCCAGCTTCTATCGCTGTTTATTCAAATGTCCTCTCAGCTGTGTCAAACTGTTACTAACCCTAACCCTAAGTCATAGCTGTCAAGTCTCTTTTTATTTTTGCCAGGTTCCCACAGTATTCTGGGTAATATGATCTTCCACTCTGTTCCTAGTGGGGGTCCCATCCCCACTCAGTATGAAGGTAAAGTTTGAAGTGATTTTTACCCTCTAATGTAATGGGACACACTACGCTTTCTGAACGTGCAAAGGCCAGTGTTAGGGGTAAAAGCCAGTGTTAGGGGTAAAAGCCAGTGTTAGTGGTAGGGGTAAAAGCCAGTGTTAGTGGTAAAAGCCAGTGTTAGTGGTAAAAGCCAGTGTTAGTGGTAAAAGCCAGTGTTAGGGGTAAAAGCCAGTGTTAGGGGTAAAAGCCAGTGTTAGTGGTAAAAGCCAGTGTTAGGGGTAAAAGCCAGTGTTAGTGGTAAAAGCCAGTGTTAGGGGTAAAAGCCAGTGTTAGGGGTAAAAGCCAGTGTTAGTGGTAAAAGCCAGTGTTAGGGGTAAAAGCCAGTGTTAGTGGTAAAAGCCAGTGTTAGGGGTAAAAGCCAGTGTTAGGGGTAAAAGCCAGTGTTAGTGGTAAAAGCCAGTGTTATGGGTAAAAGCCAGTGTTAGGGGTAAAAGCCAGTGTTAGTGGTAAAAGCCAGTGTTAGTGGTAAAAGCCAGTGTTAGTGGTAAAAGCCAGTGTTAGTGGTAAAAGCCAGTGTTAGGGGTAAAAGCCAGTGTTAGGGGTAAAAGCCAGTGTTAGGGGTAAAAGCCAGTGTTAGGGGTACAAGCCAGTGTTAGGGGTAAAAGCCAGTGTTAGTGGTAAAAGCCAGTGTTAGTGGTAAAAGCCAGTGTTAGGGGTAAAAGCCAGTGTTAGGGGTAAAAGCCAGTGTTAGTGGTAAAAGCCAGTGTTAGTGGTAAAAGCCAGTGTTAGGGGTAAAAGCCAGTGTTAGTGGTAAAAGCCAGTGTTAGGGGTAAAAGCCAGTGTTAGTGGTAAAAGCCAGTGTTAGTGGTAAAAGCCAGTGTTAGTGGTAAAAGCCAGTGTTAGGGGTAAAAGCCAGTGTTAGGGGTAAAAGCCAGTGTTAGTGGTAAAAGCCAGTGTTAGTGGTAAAAGCCAGTGTTAGGGGTAAAAGCCAGTGTTAGTGGTAAAAGCCAGTGTTAGTGGTAAAAGCCAGTGTTAGTGGTAAAAGCCAGTGTTAGTGGTAAAAGCCAGTGTTAGTGGTAAAAGCCAGTGTTAGGGGTAAAAGCCAGTGTTAGTGGTAAAAGCCAGTGTTAGTGGTAAAAGCCAGTGTTAGTGGTAAAAGCCAGTGTTAGGGGTAAAAGCCAGTGTTAGTGGTAAAAGCCAGTGTTAGGGGTAAAAGCCAGTGTTAGTGGTAAAAGCCAGTGTTAGTGGTAAAAGCCAGTGTTAGTGGTAAAAGCCAGTGTTAGGGGTAAAAGCCAGTGTTAGTGGTAAAAGCCAGTGTTAGGGGTAAAAGCCAGTGTTAGTGGTAAAAGCCAGTGTTAGGGGTAAAAGCCAGTGTTAGTGGTAAAAGCCAGTGTTAGTGGTAAAAGCCAGTGTTAGAGGTAAAAGCCAGTGTTAGTGGTAAAAGCCAGTGTTAGTGGTAAAAGCCAGTGTTAGGGGTAAAAGCCAGTGTTAGGGGTAAAAGCCAGTGTTAGTGGTAAAAGCCAGTGTTAGTGGTAAAAGCCAGT
Source organism: Siphamia tubifer (assembly GCA_020466265.1). Classification (NCBI taxonomy): domain Eukaryota; kingdom Metazoa; phylum Chordata; class Actinopteri; order Kurtiformes; family Apogonidae; genus Siphamia; species Siphamia tubifer. The sequence continues at coordinate 9,004,187 of CM035804.1, read as the reverse complement.
GTTAGGGGTAAAAGCCAGTGTTAGTGGTAAAAGCCAGTGTTAGTGGTAAAAGCCAGTGTTAGTGGTAAAAGCCAGTGTTAGTGGTAAAAGCCAGTGTTAGGGGTAAAAGCCAGTGTTAGTGGTAAAAGCCAGTGTTAGGGGTAAAAGCCAGTGTTAGTGGTAAAAGCCAGTGTTAGGGGTAAAAGCCAGTGTTAGGGGTAAAAGCCAGCGTTAGTGGTAAAAGCCAGTGTTAGTGGTAAAAGCCAGTGTTAGGGGTAAAAGCCAGCGTTAGGGGTAAAAGCCAGTGTTAGGGGTAAAAGCCAGTGTTAGAGGTAAAAGCCAGTGTTAGTGGTAAAAGCCAGTGTTAGTGGTAAAAGCCAGTGTTAGAGGTAAAAGCCAGTGTTAGTGGTAATAACAGTACGCTTGCTTGTGATTGGCAGTGACGTTCACCTGGAAAAACGGGTGCTTCTTTACATTCTCGGCTCCATTAGGACCTGAGCCCAATCGCTTCTTTGGATCTTTGATGAGGAGTCGCTGGATGAGGTCTTTGGCCAGTGACCCCATGTCTTTGGGAAAAGGAGGATCTTTTTTGGAAATCCTCCTGGGATGTGAGAGGCAAAAAAAAAAAAAAAAGAAGAAAAGTAGTGAGTATTTGCAGAGTAAATACGTTACTGAACCGAGCCCATAAGTTTGGCTGATGGTCAGAGAGCGTCCATACTTGGCGATGTCTGTGTGTGAGTTCTCATCTCCGTCGACAGTGAAGGGAGATCCGCCCGTCAAAAGCTCGTACATCAGCACACCGAGGCTCCACCAGTCCACTGCCTGGAAGGGATCACAGCAGCATTGGCTTTACACTCTCATTCAGGAAGATAGAAAGGACCAGAGTGTTGCTTAATTTGATTGACCGGGTAACAAATTACCTTGTCATGTCCAGACTCTCCCCCTTCTACTATTTCTGGAGCCATGTATTCAATGGTGCCGCACACAGAGAAAGCCCTTTCTACCTGTTAGAGAAAACACACAAATTAAGTTAAAAGACACTTTTGAACAGTGGTGGTCAAAGTACTCACATTCAAAAATACTCAGAAAAAGTAGAAGTACTGATTCAACTCCTTTACTGAAGTCAACTTTAAAAAGTACAACCTCTCAATTGTAATACAGTAAAAAAGTAAGACTGCTTTTTTGCTATATGGATGAAATAATAGTTCTTTAATCAGGAAAAAAAAAAATCAAAAATATCCAAAAACAAAGCCTTTAAAAGTGATGAAAAGTCAAAAATAAGACATTGTGAGATAAAGTCAAAATTAGGAGAAATTAGGAGATAAATCACAATTATGAGATTAAAAATCAAAATTACAAAATACAAAGAACAATTATGAGGGGAAATAGGTCCTAATTATGAGATAAGAAATGGATAATTATGACAGAAAAAAACAAAATGATGATATAGTAAGTCACAATTTCTGATGTACACTTATTTTTCATACTGTTGCATTTGTCTAGTTTGAAAAAAAAAAAAGTGTAGGGAGTAAAAGTACAAAGTTTTCCAAAAAATAAATATTCAAGTAAAGTACAGATACCAAAAAAAAAATCTACATAAGTACATTAAAGGAAGTATTTGTACTGACTTACTTCCACCTCTACTGGAAAATGGGAATTGGAATTAAATACTATAATTACAGTTAGGTAATTAGCTAATTATGGAACAAATTTGACTGGAAATTTAAAATAATTTTCAGCATCATTGCAGAAAAAAATCATAATATGAAGGCCATGAGACTAATAACTCCTGGAGTACACCAATAAATACTCTTAAAGGTACGCACATTAGAGTTTAATGATCTGGTACATTTCAAGACTGGAAAAATCATGTATAAGGCAAATGATATGAATATGAATACTTCCAGGCAACATACAAAATTATTATTTAAGAAGGAAAATGAAATGTAAACATCATCCTCGTACTAAACTTAAAAACGTGCATTTCCATTTGTGCAGTGGTTTTGTGGAATGGACTGGAGGAAAATATTTTTGAAAAGTATTTTGCAATTAAAGAAATGGTAGAAAAACAGTATTTTTTTCTAAATACACTAAGGAGGAATGAAAATAAGACACTGGTGGACAGACAGTAATATTTGTCAGAGCACTTGTGAATAATTAGTTAATCGTGAATATATGAGAGAAAATAATGAGAGGACTGGATAAGTGTTGCTTCATCCTATTCCATTTCTAACAAATGTTCTTTTGTGAATGGATTTCTTTCTTACTCATTAGGTGTATTTGTTTGACAGATAAAACAATGACAAGTGTATGTGTTTTGTGGAATAGTTCACTTTAATATCTATCATGGTTTGTTTTTGACATCATTGCTAAAATATAATCTGCTGTATAGTTTTATTTTATTTGGTTTAAATGTTCGAAATAAAGTTTATTTAAAAAAAAAAAAAAACATTACTAAACTGTTGTCACTTCACACAGTCCACCACCTTCACCAGTACATCCTCTAACTATATTACACAACAGTGGCACAAATCCTCTTTTTTTTCAGTTTTCTGCAATATTGCAAGTTGTCAAAATTTTCTTCTGCAATTTGTAAATAATTTCTGCAAATCCCTAAGCCTCCACTCTACATCCTTATCAACCTAATAATACCTATATTGACATTGTATATAGGCAAGGCAAGGCAAATGTATTTGTATAGTACATTTCATGTACAGGACAACTCAAGGTGCTTTACACAAAAACAGAAACAGAAGAAAATTAAAATGATAAAGATGCATTAAAAGACAATTAAAATCAAGACATAAAAACATTTTAAAGCAAATAACAATCTAAGTAAAAGCTCCAGTGAACAATAATGTTTTCAGGCCTGATTTGATTTGAATGATTTATTTCGAACATGTGCAAAGTGCAACAATAATCAATACAACAATAATAATAATAACAATGACATGTCCCAAAAGGAAGCATAAGCTTATTTAATTCTACCCCTTTAAATGAACTGACAGTTGTTCTCAGACCTCAGGTATCCAGGTAGTTTGTTCCACAGTTGAGGAATGATGCCTCCCTTTTTTCGTTCTTATCTTTGGAACACACAGTAAACCTGTTCCTGATGACCTATGACCTCAGGGCTCTGGATGCTTCATAGAGAACCAGTAGGTCTACGATGTATTTGGGTCCAAGGCCGTTTAGTTCTTTATAGACCAGGAGTAAGATTTTGAATTCTATCCTTTGACCCACAGGAAGACAATGTAAGGATTTGAGGACGGGTGTGATGTGGTCCAGTTTCCTGGTACTGGTCAGGACTCTGGCAGCAGCGTTTTGGATCAGCTGTAGCTGCCTGATTGATTTTTTGTTTAGACCAGTGAAGACATGATATAGCTTTATATATATATATATATATATATATATATATATATATATATATATATATATATATATATATATCTTTATAACTCATGGCATTAATGTAATTCTTTATTCCCTCACTAATTTCAGTCTTCACAGATCCTTCTGTGAACTACATTTATTACTTGTCATTAGGGCTAAACGATATTAAAAAAAAACCTGACATTGTGATTTTTTTTTAACCCCGCAATATGAATAAATCCTCAGGAGTAAATAATGTGTGGTTGCTGACACAAATGGTCAAAAAGTTTCAGTGTGTTTAGCCAAAATAATTAAATAAAATAATTAAAAATGCATACATATTTTTTTATTAAATAAATACTGTAAATAAAAAATAAAAAAAGACAAACAAATTAATAAAAAAAAAATATATATATATATATATATATATATTTTTTAACTCATTTAATAAAAAAAAAAATTAATAATAAAAATATATACAACTAAAAAAATTTACAAATAAAATACAAATAATTGCAAGATCTGCGATGTGACTGTTGCACACACGTACACTGTGATGTCGATGCTCAAACAATATATTGTGCAGCTCTAGTGGTCATGGTCCATGTCATTATGTCACTATAGTTAAAATACACATGTACACTAAACATGGATTCATGTCATATTTTGGAGTATCTTGACTATCGAGCACAGGGGTGTCAAACTCAGTTTAGTTCAGGGGCCACATTTAGCTAAATTTGATCTGAAGTCGGCCGACCCGGGAAAATAAATAAATAATGTCAACTCCAAATTTTCCCTCTGTTTTAGAGTGAAAAAAGTGAAATTACATGATGAAAAGAAACAATATTTGGCTTTAGTTCATCATTTACACATATACATTTTAACTTATAGATGGTGAATCTACAGATACACTAAATATTTAATAAGAGGTGGAATATTATTATTAAAATTGAACTTGTCTTAACACAATTTTTCATATTTGTTCTGATTATTGAGATTTTTTAAAATATTTTTATTGAATTTCTACAAACAATGTAATGGGGTACATCCATTCCACTTAAGACAAATTATCTGCATTTTTTTTCCCACAGAAAAAAATGGGCAAAAAAAGCAATATTTGTTCTGATTATTGAGATATTTTTGGAAAATTATACTTTAAGTGTCACTGAATGAAAAAAAAAAACATTTACAAAAAGAATTATTTTTACTTGTGAATATTTATAGGTTATTAAGAGACTGAATTGGTCTGAATGTGGACCAGGAACTAAAATGATGTATATATTAGTGTAATTTTTGCATTTCATAAATTCATCCAAAGGGCCAGATTGGACCCTTAGGTGGGCCGGATTTGGCCCCCGGGCCACATGTTTGACACCTGTGAGAAAATAAAACCTGCTCCTCCTTTGGTCCCGTGGTCAGTTTTATGTAAATACTGTTCAACTTTGACCCCCTTTGACCTTCTATGGACATGTATTATCAGCTGGAAAACACCTCTAGTTACGTGCTGCACAGATTTGTATTTAAAAAAAAAAAAAGTCAAATACATACCTGATCAAATTCTTTACTGAGTCCAAAGTCTGTGAGAACAATATGACCAATTGAATCCAGTAAAATATTCTCAAGTTTCAGGTCACGATACACAATTCCAAGCTGCAACAAGAAAATGACACAGGGTTAAATTTAAAAAATATATCCTATGCAGGCAACGGGAACACTTTACATTACAGATGTCTAATAAGGTAGTAATTCTACAGTAATTTTTATGTAATTTCATGGTAATAATGCCTTTGTAACCATTTATATCAAATCATTTCCATGCAGTTTCCAGGTAATAGTGATTTAAACAGCTTTCATTACAACTATAATAAATTAATGTGTAGTTACTGAAATGGATTTAATGGTTTTTCTTTAATTATCTGGACAAAAGGAGGTCATTTCCAGGAAAATACACACCATCATAGCAGTAAAATGCATTGTCACCTGTTTCCACCCAATTATTTAGTTATTATCAAGAAAGAGATAAAAAAAAAGTTATAGCATAAGTAAGACAGATAATGATGGGCCTGTAACTACACTGGAACAAGTTAGTTTAGTTTACTTTAGTTTACTTTAGTTTTGTTTACTTTAGTTTAGTTTACTTTAGTTTACTTTAGTTTAGTTTATTTTGCACAAATACATAAGCAAGTATAAATACAAATTAAATATAACAGTGCAAGGGAGGCCAAAAGCTTAAAGGGATTTTTGGGAATAAAATTAATTTTAGCTAAATTTTTAGATTATTAGGAGTACATACATATAGTTGATATCAAAACTACACCATTTGAACGTACATTAAGAAATTTCAATAGTGCCAGTTTGAGGCAAACACATTTCTGTTGCATTCATTTTAAAAAACATAGTCTAGTATTTAATTAGAAATTGAAATGAAGCTGTATGCAACAATAAAGCTTAGCCAACTAACAGGTAGTTGTTTGCAAAAAAAGAATGCAATGAAATAGTGAATTTGCAGAGTGTGTAACTCTGAACTCGGCAATCGACTATTTCGGTCGTCCTCCTAAAAATGACTTCTGCATCCGTAAACGTATTGGCTTGAGATAAGTAACTGTGGACACAATAACATGAAGACCTCAGGACACTTGGGTTTGTCTTTAGGGACCCTCTACTTACGACCATGTAAGTGTGATGTTGTTTAAACTTTAGAAGAGGTCTAAAAAATAAGCTTTTGTATCAGCGAAAAGACATGCCCTGATCACTTCCATGCTAACACAGTTTGGCTCAAAACAACAAAATTGAAATTTGTCGATGTACATCCAATGTTGATGTCAAATATATCCATGTACTCCCAATCTGAAAACTGGGCTAAAATGAATTTTATTCCAGATAATCCTTTGAAATATATTTCTATAGATCCTCCCTTCATCAACTTAATTAACACTTCAAATGAATCAAATTAACAAATAAACAACTTAATTAATGAATAAATAAAACAATACAATAAAAACACAAATATAATAAAGAATTTACCATTACTTAGAAAGACATGTGGAAAATAATTAAATATAGGCTTTAAAGAAAAATAGTTAACAAGCACAACATTGAGTTAAGTTATTTAATGGAAATGACATGGTGTCAAAGCTGAAAAATGTCTCTTCCTCCTGAATTACCTACATTTTTAATGTTTTTGTTTATAAAAGTATTATTACCATGACATTACATCAAAATTACTACCTTATGAGTGATCCATAAAGTGTTACCTAAGCAACAGAACAAAAAAAAAACCCCATTATAAAGAATAATATTAGTATTTACCTTGTGTAGATGCTCTAGTGCTAGCACAATCTCTCCACTGTACAGCGCTACTTCTTGCTCCTTAAAGCGCACCCTCTGCACCAAGTGTGTGAAGAGCTCCCCACCATTTACATAATCTGTACAGTGATAGATTATTAAAACTAGTACTGTAAAAAAAAATTGAGATTAATTAATTATGAGCTGTAATTAATTGATCTAATTCATCTCTTTTTTAATCTCACCTAAAATTTGCTGCAAAAAGTCCATAACTTGGACAAACATTTAAATTTATTACATTATTGTGACAAATCAATATATATATAAATATATAAAATTATAATTATTTAATTAATTATAATTAATTATAATTCATCCAAAGTACCGGACTAGACCCTTTAGCGGGTCCGATTTGGCCCCCGGGCCGCATGTTTGGCACATGTGGCTTAGAGGAACTCATTAACCTCTACTCCAATCTATGGAGCAATTTTTGGGACAAAATTAAGCGTATTAACAGGAAAGTAATCTGTATATATTTGGAATATGCATATCTTTGGTTGTAGTTGAAAAGTCGCGACATAAAAAAAATTGCATTTACGAAATTAAAACTTACGAGGACACTGTCTTCAGAATGAATACGAATTTCAAACAACTTCACTCCTAGAAGTTCGAGGAAAAAAAACGATGACGTATTTTTTGACCACTTTCTTCCATCTGAGAAAGTCGTATTTGTACTGAAGACATTGTACTCGTAAGTTTTCATTTTGTGAATGTACTTCTATTGTAACTTTTCGATTCCTATTCTGACAAACATCACACACAAAATACATTATAAGTACAAATTAGTTTGCAAATATTTATTTTACGCTTAACTACAACCAAACACATGCATATCCTAAATATACACGGATTACTTTACTGTGAATACACTTAATTTTGTCCCAAAAATCACTCCATACAGTTCCTATACACATAAAGCCAAATACAAATCAGTGATGCCTGAAAGACGTCATATAAAATATCCTAACCTAGGATGAGGTGCAGCTTTGTATCCGTCTGAAAGGCATAGTGGAGTGTGACGAGGAAAGGCGACTGTCGGATGTGTTCCAGCACTTGGCGTTCTGTCCGTGTGTGTTCGGCAGTCTTCGCCTTTTGTACGATCGTGGCCTTCTTCAAAACCTTCATGGCATAAAGTTTCCCTGCATCATGGCCACTGACTTTCCTTACCAGAAACACCTTGCCGTATGCTGGAGGGAACAAAAAAAAACATTGAATATGGTGGAAGGTTCAGTGCAAAGCCTACGATTAAAACCAGTGGAAGAAAAGATACTGTTGATATGACACGCCAGAGTAGCATGTAAACTATTATCGAAATGTCTTGTTTGTTTCATCATGCAGAGAGACTGAAGCTGAACTCACCTCCTGTACCAAGTACCTTTAAGAGCTCAAAGTTTTCAATGCCCACCCTCTCCACATGGCCAGTCAGGTTTGCTGTTAGAGCAAAAACAAAGTTTTACAAGTCAGTGTCAGTGGCATAAAGTCATGCAGTGATGAGCTGCACCATAATAGTGTGCACAGTAGTCACGTCGCAGGTCCTGCAATTATTACCTCTGCCAAGGAGGTTGTGTTTTTGCCAGAGTTTGTCTGTCTGTCTGTTAGCAAGATTACTCAAAAACCTATGGACGGATCTTGATGAAATTTACAGGGTAGGTTGGTAATGGGGAGATCTGGGAATTATGAGATTTTGTTGGTGATTCTGATAAGATTTTCATGATGTGTTGGGAGTGTCACAAGGAACAAATGATTACATTTTGGCGGTGATCCGGAAGAGATGCTGGGTTCTGGATCAGTTTGAAATTTTACATTGCGGTAAATGGACGGTAATTTATTCCCCGGTCAAACGGTCAAAGAGATTAGTGATTGAGAAATAAAATTGATGATTAAAAATTAGTTAGTCAGTTAGTCAGTCAGTCAGTCAGTTAGGTAAAATGAAAAATACAAATAAATTAATAAATAAATAACACATATAAATAAATAATTAATTAATTAATTAATGAAAACTTAATGTAAAAAAATGTAAATAAATTAAATAAGTAAATAATAAAACAAAATTAAATTTAAAAAATTAAAGAAATAAAAATAACAAAAACATTTCAAAAAAATAAAAATAAACCTGTGATGTAGTGTTGTCACAAATACCAGTACTAGTACCGTACCACAATACTGAGGCATTTAAAAAGGTACTATACTAAAATGAACCGGTACGTAACGTCTTGTTGTAACTAGGATACAGCTGAGCAGAACAGGAGAGAATGACTGCTGCACACAATACTACCCTTGTTGACAAACCAGGAGCAAGAAGTACAATATGGAAGTATTTCAGTTTTACCACTAACAAGGATAAATGCAGAGGCTCCACTTTACAAGTAGTGTTTTAAAACATGCCTGGCGAAGGGCGTTAAACACAAGACAAGCACCCAAACATTCATGCTGAGTTCAGGGAACGACAGGTCGGCTAACCCATTAACTGTACGATTTTTGTCTTATAAGTTTGACATATTTTTGGGAAGTGAACAAGTCATGTCGGACCAACAAAACAAAAGCCACAATTTAACACATTCATATGCCTTCAATAGAGGAGAATACAAATAATAATACAAATAAACAAATACAAATTTTCAAATAGTCTACAATAGCTCAGTAGTCTAGTTGTAATAGTTCACAGTGCACGCACATCCACCTAAAAGTTTCTTTATGTTTGTAACAGTGTCACTCAAAGATAGTCTTTCAAAAACAAATTCAGTAATGTGTTGCAAATGCTGCTGCAGCCGTTACACACATGTAGAGCCTAGCCTAGTTTTTTATTTATTTTTATTACCATTCCCACATCAGTTACATAAAGTAAAATAAAGCAAAACACTTGGCGTAGTAACAGAAAACAACAAGCTATGAAGTAGAACACATTAAAAAATATATAATACAAATAAAAATACAAATATACAAAAAGCATAATGACATAATCACAGTATATACACATATATACAGGGTAAAAAAATGTCTTATATCATTCAAATCATCGCATTATATGAGTCCAAAGGCTTCACTTATCTGCAGAGTTTTGATTGCCTTTTTGTTTTTAAGTCCTTTTAATGAATCAAAATAATGTCCCATTTCCATTTGAAATTGTTGAATTCATGTTACTCTTCCATTTTACTTCATGTATAAACATTTGAGTTTTTTCGGGTTATTCCCATCTTTTTCGTTTGTGTAATTTGTAAAAGAAATTGCTTTCATAATTTAATGGGAGTTATTGTTTACATGATATTCTATTATTTTACTGCTGAATCCAATTGGGTTGAATGTGGCCTGATTTGTGAGTGATCTTGATTTGATTTAATTTGATTTGAATGATTTGAATGATATGTGCAAAGTGCAACAATAATCAATACAGCAATAATAATAATAACAATGACATGTCCAAAAAGGAGTAGGATGAAGCATAAGCTTATTTAATCCTACCCCTTCTTCACTTCCCCAATAACCTAAATACATCTTGTAGTAATATAGTGCATAGTACCAAAAAGATGCTAAATACAATAATAACAATAACAATGATAACAATACCAATAATCAATAACTGAAGTACTAAACATAGACATATATACAAAAAAAAAACCAACTAAAACAAATGAGCAGATAGGAAAGTAGGTAACAAATAGAGTTTTTTTGTTGTTTATTGTTTTCTTTTTTCCTCCCTTCCTTCTTCTTTTCCTTTTTTTTTTCTTTCCTTTTTCTAATTTTTTTGCATTTTGCTCTTATTTTTTATTTTATTTATTTTATTTGATTTTTCTATTCATTCACTTATTTTATTCATGTATTTATTTATTTTTTATATCTTTTAACCCCACAGAAAACTTAAAACTTACTCCACTGTTACTTGGATATACAACGGCAAAAGACGACACTCATTCAACTGTATGCAAACTCACTACATTAGCCAGAAAAAGGTCATTATTTTCCCCCAAAGCTCTTCATAGAAGTGAGCACACGCTGTCACTGACTGGAAGCTCGTGTCTTTCTAGATCCCAGTCGAAGGGTCCGTCTGACTGAACACGGCCCACTCTGCTACAGCGTACATGACCATTGTAGTGAACACATTCCTTCTGTCTCACAGTCTGAAAATAGGCTACTGAGCAATTATAGCGGCTGATTTAATGCTTTAATGCTCTTTATGCTTCTCCTTCTTTTTCCTCACATAACACACGAGGAGAAGAAGAAGAAGAAGAAGAAGAAGAAGAAGAAGAAGAAGAAGAAGATTTTTTGATTTTTACAACCACATTTATTTACATTATGTATTCACATATACAATAAATAGTGTTTTGCGATTGTAAAAAAAATAAAAGCATACATTTAAAACCAATGCAAAACCAAAACATGAACATGTTTAGCCAGAGAGGCAATCAGTAAAAACAAGCATATTGTCTTTTACAGTGCACAATGTCTTATTAAAACCCCAAATGTTTTTAAAACTGTTCAAATCATTGGTTATTGTGTAAAAAGCGAATTCCAGCCTCAGTCTGCACTTGATGTTACAGCGCCAGACTGAGGCTGGTTCTGTCCCTGCCCTCCCCTCTATCTTATTTTTTCTAGATGTTAAAATTGCCAGCTTCGCCTCCCCAATGATAAAATTTAGTAACTGAGTTTTTTCTTTTTTTGTTTTCTGATATTTCACCCCATTAATAAAAACTGGAATGCTAAAAAACTCATTGGACAGTTTAAAAACATCGGTTAAAAGAGTGAAGAGACCTGACAGTCTTCTACACTCGCTAAAAACATGAAACACTGTTTCTCTAAAATTACAAAACGGGCACTGGTCTGACACAGCGGGCTCGACGTGGGAGATGAAAGAATTTGAGGCGAAGGCTCCGTGTAAAATTCTCCACTGGAGGTCGGCTGTCCTCTTCTTCAGGGGAGGTTTGTACAGAGCCCTCCACTGTGGCTGGTGGTCTCCTCCCAGTTTGTTGGTCCACACAGTGGGAGCTCTGTCACACAGTCTGTCTTTATTGATGGCCTTGACACAGCTCCTGTACAGTTCTTTCTTGTCCGCGGTGTGGAGGTCGATGTTCTTCAGACTCTCGAGGAGAGGTCCGCCACGGTCTCCGAGGTCGGGGTAGATGTCCACTTCTGGGAAGGGGTCTCCTCGGTCGGGTTCAGTCCCTCTGGCGAAGTCTGTGAGGAGACCCCTCTCTCTCCCCGAGAGTCTCTGCCTCCACAGCTGTAACATTTTCTGGCACACCCTGGTGGACCGGACCCCCAGCAGAGAACCCACAGCCCGGGCATCCGACAGCTCTGGCCCCGCCACGTCCACCAGCTGCCCAAGCAGCAGCGTGCCGGTGCGGAGCAGCGCCGTCGTCAACCCAGGCGTGGCTCCGCCGGAGACGTCCAGTCTGGCTCCATGCACCAATGGCTCCTTTAACAACCAGAACAGAGAGTCAGAGCTTTTGCTTGGACTGCTTTTAAAAAGGGCCCAGGACTTAAAAACACTTTGATAAAAAAGAGGAACCCCGTTAAAATTTAATAATTTAGAATTCATTAAAAACAGGGCTGTGTCCACCCCCAGGTTACTCACACGTTTGAAGATACAGCTGGCCGCCTCTCGCCACACAAGATCTGCGGGCCCTGTTAAAAACTTTTGTAAAAACTGTAATCTAAAAACTGCTGTTCTACTGGCCAGGTGGATAAGGCCCTGGCCCCCCTCCTCTTTTGATAAAAACAACACCCCCTGTGGCACCCAATGCCGACCCCCCCAGAAAAAGTCCACAAGCATTGCTTGGACTTTTTCCAGTAAACCTGCGGGGGGGTCCATGGTAGCGAGGCGGTGCCACAGGAGGGAAGCAACTAAATTGTTGAGCACTAGTACTCTACCTCGATACGACATCTGAGGGAGTAGCCATTTCCATTTGTTCAATTTGTTTTCTATTTTTTCGGTGACGTCCTCCCAGTTTTTTTTGTTGTTCTTCCCCAGGAAAACTCCCAGGTATTTTAGGCCATCCCTTTTCCATGGGAGCCCCTGGGGAAGAACCGGGAGGCCGCCACACCATCTGCCAACAGCTAGGGCCTCGCTTTTCGTCCAGTTTACCTTCGCTGATGACAGATGGTTAAACAAATTGGTTAAAACTTTTAAAATGTCAATGTGAGTCTGATTTTTTATAAAAACAATGACATCATCCGCATATGCGGATAAAACAATGTTCTTATTAAAACCAGGTAAAATCAGGCCATCAATGCTAGTGCGGATCTTACAGAGGAGTGGCTCCAGGGAGAGTGCGTACAGCATTCCGGACAGGGCGCACCCCTGCCGGATGCCTCTACGCACCCTAAAAGGAGCACACAGACTGCCATTAAATTTCAGTATACTTTCAATGTCACTATACAATACCTGGATCTTGGCAATAAAACCAGCGCTGAACCCAAACTTCCTCATGGTCTTCCAGAGGAAGCTGTGTTCAACGCGGTCAAATGCCTTTTCCTGGTCTAGTGAAATCAGCCCAGCGTCGACGTCCAAAGAGCTGGAGACCTCCAGAACGTCCCGAATGAGGTAGACATTGTCTACCATTGACCTACCGGGGATGCAGTAGGTCTGGTCCCGGTGGATGACCTGCTCCATAGCTTCCCTCAGCCTGTTAGCCAGGGCCTTCGACAAGATCTTGTAATCCACGCAGAGGAGGGACACAGGGCGCCAGTTCTTTATGTCCTGGAGGTTTCCTTTCTTCGGCAGGAGAGCCACCACCGCTCTGCGGCAGGACTGTGGCAGGGACCCTTCGGCCAGGCTTTCGTTAAAAACATCAATAAAATCATCAGCTAAAATGTCCCAGTATGCTTTAAAAAATTCGACAGTTAGTCCATCCAGTCCTGGAGCTCTTCGTCCCTGCATGCTCTGCAGAGCGGCGATTAACTCTCCTGCCTCCAGCGGCCGGTCCAGCAGTGAGTTGGTGTCCTCCGATACCTTGGGGAGGTTTTTGCAGAAACTGTCTAGGAGATGGTGGTTGTCCTCCTCCAACTCACTGCTGTAGAGGGTGGAGTAGAACTCCACCGCTCTTTGTCGTATTTTGACCGGCTCGCTGAGTTCCTGCCCTGTGTCCGATAGTAGAGCGTGGATTGTTTTCCGTTGCCCCAGCTTCCTCTCCAGGCCGAAGAAGAAGCTAGAGGGAGCATCCATCTCTGTGATGTTTTGTATCCGGGACCTGACCAGTGCACCCTGTACCTTGGTGTCCAGTAGGTCGGCCAAGGCCATTTTTTTAGACTTGAGGGTTTCAATATACCCTCTGTTTCCTGTGGAATTAGTGATGGCTTCTAACTCCACTATTTCAGTTTCCAGGTCACGAATAGATCGACAAGTATCACGAGTGACATTGACAGTATACTGCTGACATAAAACTTTTATTTCTGTTTTTCCATGGTCCCACCACTGCCTAAGACACGTAAAATCATTTTTTCTCTGTCTAAAATTACTCCAAAAAAACTTAAAAGCCTCTCTAAAACCTTTATCAAAAGTTAAAACCGAATTAAAATGCCAGTATGCGCTCTTGGGTAAAATATTTTTCATAAAAACACTACATAAAACTAAAGAATGATCAGTAAAACCAACTGGCAATATTTTGCATTCTTTAAAAACATTAAAATGATGCTTAAAACAATAAAAACGGTCTAATCTGGCTAAAGACATGTAGTTCTCTTTTAGGTGGGACCATGTATACTGTCTACAGTCTGCATGCATCCTTCTCCATACATCCACCAGACCATGAGAAGCGACCAGCTGCTTCAGCGTGTGCTGGGAGGCAGGATGAGGCTCTGCATGGTTGCGATCTAAAAGCTCATTTTCTGTGCAGTTAAAATCCCCACCCAAGAATAAAACCTCCTCTGGACCACAGCAGTCCAGCCTTGTCTTCACTTTTTGTAAAAAGCTCTTCCTCTCTGCGCCATTGGTCGGTGCATAGATGTTGATAAAAACCAGGGTGTGCTGCTGGAACTGTGCCTTGACTAAAACGCACCTCCCCTGGACAACATGTTCGACCTCCAGAGAGGAAGGAGTGAAGGCCCTGGAGAACAGGAGGCCCACTCCTCCACTGAGGGAGGTGTTGTGGCTCAGGACCACCTGTCCCTCCCACTCCTTCCTCCAGTCTGCCTCCACCCTTTCATCTCCATGGACTTCTTGTAGGAACAGTACGTCGATCCGCTTTGCCCTTGTTGTTTCAAAGACCAGTGCCCTCTTTCTTGCCTCTCTGGCACCGTTCACATTCAAGCTTCCTATTTTAAAACATGACATGGTTAATAAAATAAGAAAAATAAAAACACTAAAAAATAAAAATAAGCGAAACATCATTAAAACTTAAGTTGTTTTCTCACTTTTACTAGATGTTTGTTCAATCTGTAAATTTCTTGTGTGGTGAGTTCTGATGTTGCTTTGTGTTTTATTATGTGTCTGGCTGAATGATAAAACCCTAATATATTTGGAAAGTGTAGTGCCATGTTTAATCTTTTAACTCCTTTTGTTTGTTCTAAAAAGTTTTTTATAATTTTTTCAGAGTATGCATTTTTTTGACTCGCAGTGACCTGGGATAATGACAGGTCACTGCTGTCAGAGATTTCTTCATCGGAGTCAGTGGATTCACCCACTGCCTCCTCCATCCTCCCAGCTTTGCTACTTCCTGTTTCTACAGTTATGTTTTTCCTTTTACTTCGCCTTTGCCTCCCTGGCACAACCTCCCAGCTTCCCTCCATCACTGCAGCCCCAAGAGTTGTATCTACATTCACTGCCCCTGCCCTCTCCCTCACACTCTCCTCTACCTCGCCTGTCGCACACACACTCTCACTCACTCCTCCAGCCTCACACACACTCTCACTCACTCCTCCAGCCTCACACACACTCTCACTCACTCCTCCAGCTTCACACACACTCTCACTCACTCCTACAGCCTCGCACACACTCTCACTCACTCCTCCAGCTTCACACACACTCTCACTCACTCCTACAGCCTCGCACACACTCTCACTCACTCCTCCAGCCTCACACACACTCTCACTCACTCCTCCATCTGCACACACACTCTCACTCACTCCTCCAGCCGTACACACACTCTCACTCACTCCTTCAGCCTCACCCAACTCACACAAACTTTCAGTCTCACACATCTCCCCTGTGTCACCTACACCCCCAGTTATCTCACCCTTCTCTCCCTCTATCCCACCTGTCCCCTCTATATTGCTGATCCCTTCACCCACATCACCTATCTCCTCCCCCCTTGTGTTCCCCCCTCCCATTCCACCCTTCTCTCCCCCCTCACCCACCTTTTTTTGTTTAATTTTTTCATTTTTTTCTATTTTCCCTCCACCATCACCTTCTCTCCTCACCTCAGTGTTTTCACCCACATACATTTCCTCCACCTGTTGCTCACACACCTTAGCGCTTCGCGTTATAGCCGCAGGGGGTGCCTTGCGCCGGGCCGCGGGGACGGGCCGCCCCGGGGGGGCGGCAGCCAC
Source organism: Siphamia tubifer (assembly GCA_020466265.1). Lineage (NCBI taxonomy): Eukaryota > Metazoa > Chordata > Actinopteri > Kurtiformes > Apogonidae > Siphamia > Siphamia tubifer. Next base: position 8,988,014 of record CM035804.1, on the reverse strand, counting down.
GACCGCCGGCGATGGACCGCCACCACCGGTCCCGGCCCGCGCCGGAGCGGCCGCGGGCGGAATCGGGGCGGGCGCGCCAGCCCCGGCCCGCGCCGGAGCCGCAGCGACCGCGGCCCACGCCGGAGCGGCCGCGGCGGAAGCCCCGACAGCCGCGGACGGAGCCCCAGCCCCGCCCGCGGGAGCCGGAGCCGCCGCCCCCCCGGCGGAGCCCCGCAGCCCCGGGGCCGCACGGTTCGGACATGCTTTGGCGAGGTGACCTTCCTCACCGCAGCCAAAACACTTATTTTGGGATGACGTGGCGAACAACATGTAGTCGAAATTATCGACTCTTACCGTGAACCGGCAGTTGAACTCCTCCGTCCTGTTGTTCAGGATCATGAACAGCTGTCTTCGGTGCGACACTACGTGCTTCAGTAGAGGTGACTTGCACCCAGACAGGATTTTCCTGATGGGGGAAATCACCCTACCGTGCTTAGACAGCTGGTCAACCAGGAAATCGTCGCTTACGAAGGGGGGCACGTTGGAAAGAATCACTCGTGTAGCGGGCTGAACGAGAGGGAGTACCTGCTCGTACAGCCCGTTAACGGTGAGCCCCGCCTCCACCAGCTGATTCACCTGGTCGACCCGCTCCAAAAACAGGACCACGGCCCTGTTCATGCGAGCGGCGGATTTTACTGATCCATGACCAATAATGTCCCCCACAGCTAAAGCGACGTCCTCCACGCTGCACGCGGACCCAGCACCAACCCTGATGCCGTGCTTGCGCGACAGCGAAGTGAGGGGACTGGACGCCATGACAGGGTGCGGCGTGTCCACCCCGCAGACCAGGTTTGGTCAACGTGTTAAAACCACCACCCGTTTACAAAAATAACACCACTAAATGAACAATAAACACTTTATCCCACCACCAATATCACCATGTAAAGAATAAAGAATGAAAAATAGTGAAAAAGCAAACAATCGCACAGTGTCTCTCTCCCTCTCCTCAACACACCCTCCTCCCGGAAGAAGAAGAAGAAGAAGAAGAAGAAGAAGAAGAAGACACGCCACAACTATGAGGCAATTGGAGCGCGCTGTACAGTTTCAAAACAACGCAGCCGTCCTTCAAATGCCAGGTCAGGGGTTCATGTTGTGTAATGCTCTTGTCAAGCTCGCCCTGTCAAGGCCAAGTTTGATTTCGGTGTGTATTAATAGACCCAAAGAGGTGTGCGGCCAGATGATGACTCTGCTGCTACACAGCGTGAACCTTTTCTCCCTGATAGTAGACGAAAAAAAATACACTACTTCCCTCAGATGTTATTTTTCCAAACTTTAAAAAAAAATTACATCTGATTTTTTTCCCCATCACCCTTGGCCGATATAGACTGCCCATATTGGTAAAAAAAAAAAGATTCATTAATTTAAAAAAAAAAAAAAAAGACAAATATTCCAGGTCTCAAGTAAAAAAATTTACATTTAATATAATAAAAAAAAAAAAAAACAAGCCGAGGTAGAACTTGTAACATTTAAAAATATGATTTGTATGATTGCAAATAATTAACATTGTGCACATTACACTTTCTACATTTTAGGAAAACCATTTTCACTTGGAAATTCAGTATTATGCAGTGTGCACTGTGTTCAATATGTTACTTGTTTGTAAGGTAATAATTGTTTTAAATATTTATTTTATGTTATAACAGTTGTTTAAAAGCACCAAGACACTAGTATTTTATTTTGGACATTACTTGATTATTAGAGTGGGTAAAATGCATACAATGCACAATTTTTGATACATTTTTATATTATTTTTTGTTTTGCATTGCTGTTTACACTTTATTAGAAAAACTGAAATTTTTTATTTTTTTTTAAACCTGCAATATATATTGTGATATACATAGCTTCGCGTGATGTCACTGCATCGCCTAGTAACGCGTGGCACCATTTTAAAAGGGGAAAACAACAGCGTAGCAACACTAGACAGATAGCTCTATTACGATGTCCTACGACTATTTTGATAAACTTCTGCCCTCCACAAAAGAACGGTATGAATGGAAATGATCAGGCATCAGACTGGAGAGCTGTCCATATAAAGTACCGGCAGGTTCTTGGTGAAATGAACCCACGATGGCCTAATATTGAGTGGCCAGACATCTACGACTATCTCGTCGAAAACCCCGGCACATATACACAAGAGCCTGACAGGATATATTTTGTTTGAGGTAGTTTATATAAATGTATTTGAAAAACTTTTCTGTCCCTCACTAACCCAGCCTCCACAGCACTCCACTACTTTAGTTTTACTTCCACTTTGATTTCAGTCTCCAGGTCTTGCTATCATCCAGAACTATTTTTCTCAGCGACTGAAGCCATGCTGCACGTTTTTCACCCTTTTCTGTCGGTACGCGGAAAAAGACAGCTTCTCTTCCATCCAAGTATGGTTACTACACCCGAAGGCTGCACAAGATTTGGGCATTTTACACGAAGTTTTAAGCGTGCAGGGCGGTGCAGTGCAGTTCACGCATTGGTTGCTACGCTGTTGTTTTTTCCTTTTACTAAGGGAAGTGATGTCACCGCGAAGCTATGCATGAAAAAATACTGAGGAGTAAATAACAGCTGTGTGGCGCAGACGTAAACAGTCAAACTAAACTGTTTGACTGTTTACGTCTGCGGTCGACACAGAACATCTGTGTCAGTGTCATCCTTCTGGTAGTCGAAATAATTAAATAAAATTAATGATTAAAAATAAATAAATATAAAATGTAATGAAAATTAATAAATAATAAAGACAAATAAATTAATAATATAAAAAAACTTAAATAATATATAAAAACAAATGGATACAAATAAATAAAATATAATAAAATAAATAAATAATACATACAAATATATACAAATAAATAAAAAAAACATTATAAATAAATAAAATAAAAATGATGACGATGTAACTATTGAGATGTCGATGCTCAAACAATATACTATGCAATTCTATTTTAAAGACAATTTTGTTTTAAGCGCATGCTAATATTCAAAACTAGGGCTGTCAAAATTCATGTTTTAACACAGATTCCATCACCAGGATTTAATCTGATTAAAAATGTTAATGCAATTAACCCATCCGCAGCACAGAATGACTCTGAACATCTCTGCTAAAGCATTTGGGGCAGTTTGTCCAAGTAAAGTTACTGTCACACATGGTCAAATGGACAGTTAATCTGGTGGGGCAGTGTTTTTCAACCTTGGGGTCACAACTAGTGATCCAACAATATGGTTTTTCAATTAGAAAATTACATTTGTGACAGTTAAATTAATAAATATGACCAAACATCCACGTCCTACTTCTTCTTTCCTTTCTTTTTTCTCCTTTTAGAAGCACATTATCTGACTTTGATAATCAGACTTCTAAAACCCCAGTTTGACTCGATTACAGTCAGTCTAAGATGTATACATGATGTATACATAAACTTAAATATTAGTCAGACTAAAACAATACTTTGAATTTCTCTAAGTATGTAAATGTACTGAGTGACGTGTGGCAGAGACGACTCATAAAGATGGAAGGGAAGGGAATTTTATATATATATATATAATTCCCTTTTTTCTTGAGTCTGTTTCCTCATGCAAAAATAAACATGATTAATATAGATTAAAAATGTATAATATCTAACCATTGTTAACTGAAATTAATCCACAGCACCCCTATGATTAATCTGATTAAAAATGTGAATAGTTTGACAGTATTACTCAAAACATTCTTTCATTCTTTGAATCTGCTTCATCCTCACCACCTCACCTTATCAATTTGGTCAAAATAAATTATTTAGTGTTTGTGAGAATGATTGGTCTAAATTCCTCACATTAGTGTTCATAAATGAGGTCAAATCAATTTGTTCAGGCAGAATTTAGGTCCAATAACCAAAGAGTTGGCAGTTCAAATCCTGCTCCATCCTAGTCTGTCCATTGTGCCCTTGGGAACTCCTCTATGAATACATATAAATATGCATATGAACGGAGGGACTGAAGGCACTCAGTCTGCCCCAGGGCATCTATGGGTACAAATGCACCACCAGAGGGAGCATGTTAGAATACATGATGGATGGAACAATAATGTTAAGCACCTTGTGTGCTTTGATAACAGCTATAGAAATTGAATCCATTATTCTATTCTTTCTCATTTATCATCAGAGGTTTGCAGAAACAATAATCTAAGTATTTAAGTGACAGTTTGTAAAATCTGCATCAGTCGCATTGCATTAAATGTCTCATCTCGTCATCTGAACCCACTTTATCCTTACTTGGGTCGCGTGGGTCACTGAGGGCCTAATCCAGCTACAATGGGCAAAGTTGGGGTACACTTCACAAGAGGCTAATTTTAATGATATATAGTGACATTGTATTTTAATAATAAGCTTATGTGTGGTCATTGAACCATTACTAAACAAACAAACCCCATGTTGGCACAGTACTACATGTTATACATATCATAAAAAGTATGAAAATGTTACTTAACTACCCCCAGGTCAAATGAAGACATGAAAATGGGCAATTCTGGGTTTGGAAATCAAGGGCACTTCAAAACACAATTCGGACTTTCCAATAATAATAATAATAATAATATGTAGAATAAGCTTTATGTAGCTTTCTTTGTGAGTGAAAAGCTCTTAAAAAGAGGAGTCTGTCTACAATGTTTTTGAATTTTCAAGCATTTTAAGAAGCTTGTAGGAAGAAAACTACACAACGTCATGTTAGAATTCTACAGGATGATTTTGCTCTGATCTCAAACTTTCACAACTGTTGGCGATCTATCAAAAGAGCAATGTATGTTACAAGCTGGACTGAAAAGCTCATGCAAATGCATAAAATATAATTCCAAATGGCTATTAGAGATTACAACTTTTTATTTGGGATTCCCACAAAGGCCCTGTGATGTTTTCCTCAAGAGCGAAACTGACAAAAAACACTAATGTTTGAAAGCTCTCTGAAATTAAAATTTATTTGGCAAAACACATGACTGAGCTCTTGAAAGTAGATAATATAAAATACTAATAGCACAAAATTTTCAATGGTTGGGTTTGGGGTACTAATACATGTGCAATTTTCATATAGAAAAAAAGGAAGGCTTTGACAGTGAAAAACGATGATGGCTTGTCAAGTAATTTTGTCCTAAGTTGTTTGAGAAGATGACTTTTACCTGAACTGAATTTAGCAAGCTGCTACAGGACTTGCCTTTTGCCTTGTTCCCACCAGATTAAATCCTACAAGTCCAAAGCAGACTTAAGTTGATTCATTAGCATTCAAAACAAAAAAGAAAAGAGTGCCGGTGACAACTAGACTGACTGGATATTTTGGGCAGGGCAGTAAATGGGCAGCACTGTATTTGCACAGCATCTGCAACTCAAATCTTCATTCAACCATCATGTGCAACACACTATAGTTACACTTCACTTAAACCAGGGGTCTCAAACATACGGCCCAGGGGCCAAATGCGGCCCTCCAATGGTTCCAATATGACCCCTGGGATGAAGGGCATAATAACCTACATAAAAAATGACCTCATATTTTCTTCTGATGTTTTTATTTTCCTCAAAAATGAATGCTAAATTGCGAAAATATTTATATTTACAATCTTGTATCAATAAAATGTGAATAAGCTGAATAAATGCGAACAACCTGAAATGTCTAAAGAAAATTTAACATTTTAACAATTTGAACCATTTTCTGCTTCTGTTACTAACAGTTTAGTATCTTTATAGAACTGATCCATAATAAAACACATGGACAAATCATAAGTTCAGGCAGAATAATGTTAAAATTGCACTTATTTTTCTTATGAAATGTCAGTTTTTGCAGGTTATTCACGTCTTTTTTTGTTTGGATAGTTAATAAAAGTAAGCATTTTCATAATTCAATGGGGTTTTTGGCTCTAAAACAGCGACAAATATTGGAGTTGTCATTATTTATAGGTGATTATTCTACTGGTCTGGGCCATTGGAGATCAAATTGGGCTGAAAGTGGCCCCTGAAAAAAATGAGTGACACCCCTTATGATGTCCTGTGATATGTCAAATCCCTGAATGAGCCTTGGGATCAATAAAGTACTATCTAATCTAATCTCTAAACCAACCACTAATGTCGATTTCTGCATGAAAATGCAGCAATAACTATGACCTTAACTGTGATTCGACTATGTAACGTTGGAGATGCAGGATGCATATAAACACATGTTCAACTACTTAATACTAGAATTTAGCCAAAACAAATAAAAAAGCCAACATGATTCGGTGCATGATAGTGAATTCTACAAACTCTTTAATAAACTGAACAGGGCTTGTTCACAGATATTAATGTCATATGACATAGTGAGAAGTAGCCTCGCACATAATATAATGTTACAGTGTAAAGCCATGCTAACGTTAGCTTATGTGAAATTACAGCATTGCAGATGTCTGTAGTCTTCGTCGGCTAAGGACAAGTTAGCTGTAACCATTAGCAATCACAATAAGAGGAAAACTAATGAAAATAGTCATGAACATTTACCTCAGCGCTGACAAGAGCATGGACTTGTCTTATGTTAAATCTGTGTCTTATTTTGCCCAGTTATTTCCTAACAAGCTTAGGCTAATTTTATTACTTGGCTTGATCGCTGTCACTAACTAGCAGAACGCTAACATTAGTTGGATGGTTAGATAACGGTACTTTGCGCGAGTTAGCGCTAACGTTGCAAGTATTAGGGCAGTCAGTAAACGATACATTTCCTCTGCCATTTTTGGACTGGACTTTGGTTAATGTTAGCTATCAGTACAAACGCCCATTGATAGTGACAGTTGCCTGCTCCATGCTAGCCAGCTAACATGTCTCTGCTGTGGCAAGGGGCTGCAAAAAAGACAAAATGCAAATAAAATGCACTGTGCTCCAAGTTCAACTAGCTGACAGCTAACTTACCATTTTTCAGCTCATGTTTCACAGTAAACAGGTCACCTTCTCTGGAAGATCCCTCCATCGGGGATGGCATCGTAATTTCGTGTTCCAATTATATTCAAAGATGCTTTTCAGACAAGGTTACGTTCTTTTTCGCAACCTTATTTGCAGTAATAACATGGAAGATTGCAGTTATTAAGTAAGAGAACAACCTGCATGAGGCACGCGTCAAACTTAAGATAAATATAGGAAGAATGTTGTTACTACACCCAGCTGCAAGCAAACCCAGAAGAAACACTTGTTTCTTCCAGCACAACACCACGATCACTACCTTCGCAACCAGCCAGTCCCTCTGCTGTGATTGGGGTTGCTATGTGAAAATACGCCCTCTGATTGGTTGGTTTCCTGGTAGTGATACATAAGTCCCGCCTCCTTCAAAAGACTGGTACTATACTTCAAATGTTGCTTGTATGTTCTACAGAGGTGGAAGTAAAAGTACAGTACTTTGTTACTGGACTAAAGTAGTTTTCTAGGTATCTTTACTTTACTTCAGGATTTATTTTTCTGGCAACTTTTTACTTTTACTCCCGAAATTTTTGCATAAATATCTGTACTTTACTTCAGAGGGAAAATCAGTGGAGAGAAATTGTGACTTTTGATATCACAATTATGACTTATAGCTCACAGTTGTGACTTTTTATCTCATAATTTCAACTCTTTTTATCAGAATTATACATTTCTTATCTCATATGTATGACTGTATCTCACAATTTTTACTTTTTATCTCATAATTATGCATTTTTTAATCTCACATATGACCTTTTTTATGTCAATGATGATGTTTCATCTAAATTGTGCCCTTTTACCAACAAAACAAACCTGATCAAACACATTACCTACACAGTAACTCACTTTTAAAGGCTTTATTTTTTGGATAGTTTTGAAACTTTCCTGTTTATTCCTGGTTAAATAAGTATTATTTAATCCATGGCAAAGAAATGCAGTTTTACTTTTTACTTTATTACAATTGAATGTTAGTTTGCTAACACATTTAATAAACTTTATTACAATTGAGAAGTTGTACTTTTTTACTTTTACTTCAGTAAAAGAGTTGAATCAGTCATTCTACTTTTAAAGGTCAGAAGTACATGGATCCAGATACTGACGTTGAAGAAATAGTTGGTAAAAGTACACACATTTTGTTCTTAATTAGAAGTACGGATACTTGAAAAAATAACCTAATAAAAATAGAAGTACACACTCAATTCCTTTAAAAGTAGAAAAGTGCAACTTCTCAATTGTTATAAAGTATAAAATTAAAACTGTATTTTTGCCATTAATGAAAAAATACTTATTTAACCAGGAAAAATCTTAAAATTGTCCATTTTCTAATTCTACAGTGAATGCACCAGGTCTAAAACCCAACAAGCAACATTGGTCTACAAGTCAACTGCTTCTAGAATAAAACTAATGAAATGTTCCCACATGTATGTTAGTGATAAAGAAACTCAAGTTGTAAATGTTGGTTGGATCAAGTTTCCAAGATACTGTAAGTCTGGGGTCAAAATGTAAAATTCTTAGTATGAACAAGAGAATAGGTTTTAGTCCAAATGAATATTGGTGTCAGATCTACTAGATCTACTTCCAAACACTGTCTGCACATTATGATCCATTCACTTTACAGGTTCTTTCTAGTGGAATATTTACTAATCCATTGTTTACATGAACATAAACCTGAATATATGTGGAATAACACAACATCATATATATTAAAAACATGAACTAACCAACACTAAAGTCATTTATTTTCTGAGTCATCTGAGTAAAGTATGTAAGATTTAACACATTTAATGTCTGAAGCAGATACTTCATAAAAAAACGTTAGATCAGTGTTAACTGCAAAAGCATGCAGGGACTGGTAAATATGTATGTATTTTTTATACTGTTATATCCATTTAGTTTGACAAAGTCTATGGTGATAAAGTAAGGAGTATAAAGTACAGATATTTATGCAAAAATGTAGGGAGGAAAAGTCAAAAGTTGGTAAAAAAAAATAAAAAATAAATAAATAAATCTACTTAACTACAGCAACAAATTACTTATACTCAGTTACTTCCCACCTCTGTGTAGAGGAAGTGTCATGAGTACACTATGTAAACTATGTAAAGACATGATTCAAGATGACACTGAACAAGCAGCAGCAAGTTACTGTAGCTCTCCCATGTAAAAGAAACGTTTTTGGCATACGTGATTTCAGAAATGTTAAAAATAAGTTTGGTGGAATTTTTGCTTTTATTATGCAGTTGTGTCAAACTGAAATATGAAAAGTCTGTGTTTAAAGTCATTATAATTTATATATCCTGCTGACACTCAAGAAAGTCAAATGTTTAGATTTTTTTTACATTAAACATGTATCTTGAATATAAACTGCACAATACAACAGTTTGTCCCTTACAGAGGATAAAGATGCATTACATCAGTTTGATGATACAGCTCTCATTGTCCCAGCTAGAGTATTAAAAAAAAAAGTAGATTACCTGGGTATTACCATTTACCATATTAAGAAAATCCTGCATATTTCTACACATATTGTTTTGAATATATTTTTCTACAGAAACATCATTTTAGCCACAGAGAAACAAGTGTTAAGCAACTTTAAACAGTCAAGTTAACATAACAGAAAATGTTTTCACCTGTCAGTTCCTGACATATGAGGTTCTGTAGATCAAGATCATGATTTAATCTTCACTGTAAGGCGAACTGCATACAGGTTGTTTTTTTTTTCAGCACTAAACCACTGCTCATTTTACAAATGAGATTTCAGGAACTGTTTAAAAGCTGTGAAACTGCAATAGTATAAACATAAACAGAAAAAAATAAACACGAGATTTACACAGAAAATGAAAAGAAATTAACTTAAAAAAAATAAAATGTGAAATTTCATATGAAATTACTTAAGTTACAAAAAGAGACATCCGTTTCAGACATGTTGTGTCCTTATATAAGTTAGAATTCTGGCATATTTTGACAAAGACGACAAAAATATAAGAACAAAAGAAAAAAATTATGTCATCCTGACCCCCATTTTCCTCTTTTTGTATAGAAACTGTTTACTTTGACATATGTTTGTTGGATTTAAAATGCTTAATTCTTATTAGAAGTTTGCAAATGTAACTAGAACATGACACATTCTAGACAATTACAATTATTATATAATGTCTTTTCCAAAATTGTTTAAGAATAGCCTATTACAAACATCTTATTTTGCTCAGTTACATTATCACAGTCATCAGTTTGGGTGGGTGACTGTTTACAAGTTAATAAGCAAAACAAAAGAAAAGAAAAAACTTTTTTTTTTAAAAAGTTCCTTTTTTGAAGTGAGTCATTTGGTTCCCCCTAGTGGTGTCAGCTGGTCATTGCTTGTTAAATTGACTCAAAAATAGACATATGATGATATTATATAGATGTTTCATATAACTAGAGAACCTCGTCTCTCGTCTCATCATCTGAATGTCTCGTTATCCTCACTGGGGTCACGGGGGTCACTGGGGTCACGGGGGTCACTGGGGTCCTAACCCAGCTACAATGGCTGAAGGTGGGGTACACCCTGTATGAGTCGCCAGTTCTTTGCAGGGCTGAGCAAGTATTAAAATTATTTCTGTAAAATAATACATACAGTAAAACATTAATGATGAAATTAAAATAAATCAATAAATAAATACAACAGGTTCATTTTGATATAAGTGTACACTGTGCACAGTTTTTTCTCCTGGGCATTTTGAATTTGTTGCAGACAAGTTTGTAATAAGGAGATTTTATTTTTAAGGCCAAATAATGAGAAGAGGGCAATGTATTTATTCATGTATTTATTTATTTTACTTTATTTTTGAACATTTTGAATAAAATACAATAAATAATATGGAATAAAATAATTTGGCAATCATGTCAAAAACTAACTATAATAGATATTAAACATAACTATTAAAACATGCATAGATATCACTGTATTGACTTTCCATAAATAATGGGTAAGAAAGAATAACATTTACAAAAAAACTTCTATTCCGTATGGAACAGGAGGAAGCAATGCTTATCCAATCCTATCCCAATATGAGTTTGTGTGTGTGTGTGTGTGTGTGTGTGTGTGTGTGTGTGTGTGTGTGTGTGTGTACATGTATGCAATATTTCATAACAATTATGAGGTTATTCAGTAAAAATTCTGTTTTTTTTAATCGTTTAAGATTATTCCTATTTTAATATTTTGTAATGACCAAAAGTCAATGTTTCATATGCCTTTGTGAGGCTAGGTAGAAGTCAAAGGCTGTGGATCAACATGAGCACCAAGCAGGTGCTCATGTTATCCAGGGTAAAAATGGTGATTACAAATAATCAAGTAACAATGAAGCTAACAATGTGATTAATGAATGATTTATCCTCATAGGGTTTTGGGTCTAATCCAGCTACAACAGGTGAAGGCGGGGTACACCCTGTATGAGTCATCAGTTCACCTCAGGGCTGAACAAATAATAGCTATTTTTATAGACAAACAAACAATCACTCTCACATTCACACCAATGGGTAATTTAGATTAACTAATTAACCTACCAGTGCATGTGTTTGGATGGTGGGAGAAAACTGGAGAAAACACACACAGACACCACTGCACCACCGTGCTGCCCCACAATAAATATACAGTATAATCAATGTAAATGATAAGGTGAAAGAATATTTAAAGAATGTTGATTTATTTTTATGATTATAAATGTTAAATATGTTGAAAAGTGTTAAAGGATAAAGTTGAGTCATGTTACAGAGGTAAGGCAAATGTATTTGTATAGTACATTTCATGTACAGGACAATTCAAGGTGCTTTACACAAAAACAGAAACAGAAACAGAAGAAAATTAAAATGATAAAGATGCATTAAAAGACAATTCAAATCAGGACATAAAAACATTTTAAAGCAAATAAGAATCTAAGTAAAAGCTCCAGTGAACAATAATGTTTTCAGGCCTGATTTGATTTGAATGATTTATTTCGAACATGTGCAAAGTGTAACAATAATCAGTACAACAATAATAATAATAACAATGACATGTCCCAAAAGGAAGCATAAGCTTATTTAATTCTACCCCTTTAAATGAACTGACAGTTGTTCTCAGACCTCAGGTATCCAGGTAGTTTGTTCCACAGTTGAGGAGCAGAGTAACAGAATGATGCCTCACTTTGTTTCGTTCTTATCTTTGGAACACACACTAAACCTGTTCCTGATGACCTATGACCTCAGGGCTCTGGATGCTTCATAGGGAACCAGTAGGTCTAGGATGTATTTGGGTCCAAGGTCGAGAATTAAGGCACGTCAAGAAATGTATTCCTTAGAACAGGTGTATTATTGTCATCAATATTAAGGCACATTTTGATGATGAACACATGCACAGTAAGAATCATCACAATTTCTCCCTTTATTTGGACTGAAAGGTGATTTTCTACTCTTTTCCCTGTTCCACCTCCAAAGACTGATTCAACAGTTCTGATCAGGCTGATGTTGAAGTCTTCCAAAGATTAATTATTATTATTATTATTATTATTATTATTATTATTATTATTATTATTATTATTATTATTATTATTATTATTATTATTATTATTATTATTATTATTATTATTGTTATTGTTATTGTTATTGTTATTGTTATTATTATTATTATTATTATTATTATTATTATTATTATTATTATAAGCGTTTTATTCTTTTAATATATTTTTTTCTTTTAATTTTTTTGATACTTTTTCCATTTGGACTTCTAAATAATTGTTGAATTATTTCCTTCCCCTGAAATCATCGAGCAGAGCATCATTTGGGACATTTTAAACAGAATCCAAAGGACTGAACTATGGGTCAATATCAGGGTGGTAAAATAGAAAGAGGAGAGTAGAAAAGATCATGATGAAATAGAGGACAAGATTACAATTTATAGTTTAGATTTTAGAATTGAGGATTTTGATTAATGATTTGATGAAAATTTGTGAGTAAATTTACAAAGAGTAAAGTCTATTTTTAACTTGAGTTATTCCCAATGTGGTGCAGCATGTTTATGAATGTGAAATGTAAGGTTTTTCTTTGCATAACACCAAAGGTTCTAAAGATATCTTAGCCATATTTCCACTTCAAAACTAAATGTATCCCTAGGGGTTTTTCACTTTTCCTAGCCTTAAAACTAAAATCTGTCACTTAACAAAGTGCACGAATCTAAGATACAGCTATTATAACCAATCAGGCTATTATTATTATTATTATTATTATTATTATTATTATTATTATTATTATTATTATTATTATTATTATTATTATTATTATTATTATTATTATTATTATTATTATTATTATTATTATTATTAATACCGTACCAAGTGGATTTCTCCGGGCAGCTTTAATAGCAGAGTTAGCAGGATAAAGACTGGAATTAACAGTCGTGAGAAGACAAACGAGTGTCTCAACATTATATTCAGCTAAGCAGAGGTGGTAAAAGTACTCACATTCTGTACTTAAGTCGAAGTACACCTACTTGTGTGGAAAAAAAAATACTTGTGTAAAAGAAGAAGTCCTGATTCAAGTTCTTCACTTAAGTAAAAGAAGAAAAGTAACTGTAATAAAGTAAAAAAGTAAATCTGCATTTATTTATTTGCCATGGATAAAATTATACTCATTTAACCAGGAAAAATCATTAAAAAAATCTAAATTATCCAAAAATAAAGCCTTTAAAAGTCAGTTAATGTGTAGTTACTGCACTTACTGTGTACTCAGTTTTGTGGGTATATGGAAAGAGAATTTTGGAAAAAATAGATAAAAATTCATCATTATGATATTAAAACAATGTCATAAATATGACATTATAAAAAGCATAATTATGAGATCCAGAGCCAAAAAGTCAACACTATGAGATAAAAAAAATCATAAATATGAGGTAAATACATTCATAATTATGAGCTGAAGAACCGTCAAGATGTCATTATTATAATATAGTTTCTCTGTCAGATGTTAATTTCTCTCCTCCACTGATTTTCTCTCTGAAGTCACTTATTTTTCGTACTGTCACATCTGTTTAGTTTGAAAAAGTAATGAATCTATTCTGAGAATGTAAGGAGAATAAAGTACAGATATTTATGAACTAATGTAGGGAGGAAATGTCAAAAGTTGGCAGAAATTAAATACTCAGGTAAAGTACAGATACCTAAAAAAATCTTTAAGTACAGTAACAAAGCTAATGCCTCTGTAGGTTAGCACATGTGGCTAATACCCTGGTCTACTATAGGACCCTATTAAACGGAGTGCTGGAACACTGAGGACTCAACACCCTGTTTTTTAATGTTCATTTCTTTGGTGTATTAGTTTTGGAAGAGGCGCATTTTATTTGAGGTCCTTAACAGACCAATCAACATCGAACCTCTCCAGTAGGACCAATGAGATGTGACTTTGTTGGTCCACAGCCAATCAAATCCTTGTCTGCTGTAACAGATTGCGGAAGTGAAATACGGTGCCGATGGGCCAATCAAAAGGCTATGACAGGTAGCTTATTAGTTTCACGCCGCCGTTGCCGACTGACCTCCTCTCAACATGGCCGGAGTACGAGCCCTTGGTGTTCTCTCTAGGTTAACATCACGTCGGTACGCGCTCTTCACAGGTAAAAAAAGACACCGGGGAGAAAGAAGTTAAAAGAAAGCAACGCCAAGGGAATTACGGATGTACTGTAACTGGAAGGGTAGCTGAGTGTTGCTAACAGCGGTTAGCTTGAGCTTTAATTAGCTTGATACGCTAGCTGGTAGCTTCAGGGGAATACAACTGGACTATAGGTCAGAGTTACAGGCTAAGAGGGTTTACTTTTACAAACTTATTAATGCACCTTTTAAGTCATTTATTCTCAAAACGAGGCACATTCTAACTAAGCAAACACATGCTAATAGTTGGTGTTCGGCTAACCAACCTAAGGAAACGTCAAGACGGCTAATCATTTAAAGATAGCTTGTTGTTTTTATTTAGCTAAAGTTAAATATGGTTTATTTGCTCCTGTGTCGGTGGGATATGTGTCTGAAGACAGCCCAAGCTGATATTTTTAGACTTGTGACATTCATTGATTCGCCATTGTGATGTGGTGCACTTCTGTTTCTGTGTAGTAGGCGGGGTAAAGTAGGTAAAAGGTCGGATTGCACTGTCTGACAATGATGACCGAGATTTTGAGGTCAAGAGAGTATTATGGTAACGTCTTATGCATGCCACACGAGGCTAGGTTACATGTCTTTTATGGTGTCAGTATTTTCGTTGAGTCAGCTAGTGTAAGCGTAGTTTGGTTGATAGCTCAGCCCTGGTCCTCGTGGAACACTATCCAGCATGTTTCAGGTGCATCCCTCTCCAAACACACCTGACTATAATGATCAGCCTATTACCCAGCTCTGCAGAAGACTGATAATGACAGTCAGGTGTGTTCAAAGAAGGAAACATGTAGGTGGATAGTCTTTATTGTCATTATACAAACAAATGTACAATGAGATTTTATGCATCTCCTTCTTTGCAACATATTTAAAGCGGGAATAAAAGCATAAAAATGAAGTAATGTCTGTCGTAAATGTAAGTTATGTATGTACAATATAAAATATTTAAACAGTGATTGTACAGCATCCAGGAAATGTCCGTTTAGAGCAGGGGTCAACAACCCTGGCTTGATAGTACCACTGTCCTGCATGGTTTAGATCAGAGGTTTTCAACCCTGGTCATCAGGGCCCACTATCCTGCATGGTTTATACACCACCCTGCTCCAACACACCTGATTTAAATGATCAGCTCATCATCAAGCTCTGCTGAAACCTGATGAAAGGTAATCAGGTGTGTTGGAGGAGGGTGGCATCTAAAACATGCAGGACAGTGGGCCCTGAGGACCAGGGTTGAATACCTCTGTTCTAGATGTTTCCCTATTCCAGCATACCCGTTTCAACTAATGATCAGCTCATCATCATAACCCTGATAAAGATGCAATGGGTTTCAGGTGTGATGAAAGAGGGAAATGCCAAAAACATGCAGGACTGCGGTGGCCCTTGCGCACTGGAGTTTAACACCCCTGATCTAAAACGTGCAGTATAGTGTTCCTCGAGGACCAGGGTTGAGAAACACTGTGCTAATCAATATGTTCAATTGTATTTGGAACACACAATCGTCAGTCAGTTTGAAAAGGAGTGGGAAGAAGTATAACTGATATTTCTGAACCAGTTTGGAGTGAGTCACTGGTAACAAGACTGAAAATTGAGCACCATAAGAATATGACCCCAAACCAACAAAAGAAAATCACCCAAGGTTCACCGACAGAAAGAAAAGCAACATCAGTTATGTGGATTTATGAATTAGTTTTATTTTTAACTGGTTATTAATTTATTTATCTTAACAATTTTTTGTAAACATTTTATTTTGGCTACAAGAAGGATGATACCGAAATGTATGTTCTGTGTCGACTGCTAACCTGTTTAATAATTTGTCGGCACCACACAGCTGTCATATACTCCTGAGTATTTTTTCATATCGCAGGGTTAAAAAAAATCGCAATGTCGGTGTAATATCGTACAGCCCTAATTTAATTTTATAAATGGGGAATTTGTTGGCACGAAGTATTGTGCGTGAGTAATGCCTTCTGTTGAAGTAAAAATATAGAAATAAAATGTAGCGTACAAGTCTCTCCAAAATGAAATTGTGTGTGTGTGTGAGAGAGACGGATAAATAGGGTCCAGAGGTTGGGGAGGAGGGGTATTGGGTAGGGCAGGGGTCTGAAACTCCTCTTCTTTCAAGTGCCACATTCAGCCTAATGTGATTTTCCACTGACCGTCTAATAAAATAATAGAATAGGATGTAAATAAATCCCAAACTTGTCGTTGATTTGGTACAAAACACCCCATTAAATTATGAAAATATTTTCTTTTACTAACTATACAAACAAGAAAAGATGGGGATAACCAGAAAAAAACCTCAAATTTCCTAAGAAAAATAAATGCAATTTTATCAATGTTTTACTTCCAACACATATGTTTTACATGAAGATGCAAAACATTTTAAAATTGTACTGAATTCTCTTTAGACATTTCATGTTCAGGTTTTTCACATTTTATTGTTATATTATAGTTTGTAAATGTAAATACTTATATATTTTCATGTTATTTTTGTAACTAAAACAAAAAATTTTAAGTTGTCATTATCAGCATAATGTCAAATATTTTTTCAACTCAAACCCAGAAGAAAATAAAGATTTATTTTTTCGTAGATTTGTATGTTATTTGACTCCAGATATTGGTCTGTATGTGGAACCTCCACTAAAATGAGCTCCACAGCCTTGACTGTGGAATTATTGGCCTTTGCAAATTCATCCCAGGGGCCACATTGGAACCTTCGATGGACCACATTTGTTTGAGACCCCTGGGGTAGGGGGAGAGAGCAGATACCCCATATCTCATATTGCTGTACAGTAATTTAAATATGGAAGAACAAGAGAATTGTACAGTATAGAGATTTAGGATATATGTAAATGTTCAACTGTTGTGTTTGATCAGATTCTCCTCTTTACAGCGAACAGTTTTCGAACCTTCTCAGTAGCTGCCGTCATGCAAGGTAAGTATGGCACAGGAAGTAGATTAGTACATCCAGTGACCGTGTTCTGAACTGAATATCTTCTTCCCTCTTTATTTCTAGCCAGAACCCATGTGGATTATGAAGTCAAAGGGGATGTTGCTGTTATACGAATGAATGATCCAAATTCCAAGGTTTGAGCACGTTTTAGTTCTGTACTCGAGTATTTATTTTTCTTTGGAAACTTTTGCTTCTCTACATTAGCTCATAAATACCTGTACTTTATACTCCTTACATTCTCTCAATAGACTTATTTCTTTTTCAAACTAAACGGATGTGACAGTACGAAAAGTAAGTGGCATCAGTGGAGAGAAAGTAACTTTATATATTATAATTATGACTTATCTCATCATTTTGACTTTATATCATAATTTCAACTCTAATTAGGCAATTATTCATTTCTTATCTCATATTTATGATTTTTACCCCCTCATAATATTGACTTTCTATTGCATAACTTTAGTTTTTTACCTCATAATTTTTTTTTGAAGTCTCATACTGATTTTTTTAATATCTCATAATAATGACTTTTTATGTCAATTATGACTAGGGTTGGGACCCATTTGAATTATAACGTTCCCCTTAAACGGTTCTGGTTACTACCAGTTCCTTTAACAGTTCTAAATATATACTTTTATTATTATTATTACTTTTTTAAATGTATTTATTTATTTTACCCCATTCTATTTTATAATACAAGTAAATTAACACAGATTCATACAAATGCAGCTTTAATTTAATTATTCCACATTTTACAAAAACTGAGGTAGCAGGTAGGCAGTTTTTTTTTACACTACACAAAGTGCACATTAGAATAAGAACCCGAGCTCCTTAAGTATTAAGTAGGATTAGTTTATTTTAAAGCTAATTAAACATGTTTGTTGATGGTTAACATGAAGTTACTCATCGTCAGACAAACGTGGCATCATTATTCATTAGCGTTCTAACAGATGTACAGTACAACCAACATGTCAATGTAGCTTCTAAACCACATTGACATTTGAATCTCTGTGGAAAATAGTATATTGTTTCTATAATATTGTACTAGTTTGAAGAGAGGGAGGCGGGTGCAGACTCATCATCTTGAGGTGGATGCGTTTGTTAATGTTTTACCAGATGTTCATGGTGGACGTGCTTCCACATTTTCACGAAGTTAATGTATTGTATGTCGTGTGTTCATTTCCACATCTGTCAAAGTATAGCCACACTTTGGAGTATTTACTTTTTACCACCTTCACCATTGTTGATTTTGCTGCTTAAGGGTTCTTCTAAAAGTCGCTGTCTGGCATTCAGTACCCCAGGGGTCAGCAACCCTGGTCCTACAGTGCCACTGTCCCGCACGTTTCCCTCTTCCAACACACCTGATTCAAATGATCAACCTGTCATCAATCTCTGCAGAAGACTGATGATGGCTTTCAGGTGTGCTGAAAGAGGGAAACATCTAAAACATGCAGGACAGTGGCACTCTAGGGTTAGGGTTGCTGACCTCTGCAGTACAGTGTGGGCGTATCTGTCCACTCAGACAAGTAGCATGTGGTGTAACATCACTGCTTCAATGCACAGATGAGCATGTCCAGGAACTGTTTATACAAATAAATAAATAAATAAAAATATGACGGAACTGGTTCCATAATTTCGGAAACCTGTTTGGAACACCCCCGCCCTCCCATTTTTCCAAAATTTCCTGTCCATATCCACAAAACTGAATACCGTGAACCCCCCCCCCCCCCAGTTAAATAAGTATAATTTTATTTATGGCAAAAATGCAGTGTTCTTTTATTTCAATTGAGAAGTTGTACTTTTTTAACTTTTACTTCAAAGTGTTGACTCTTTTACCAGATAATTTTGTCCACCAGTAGCTGTACTTCTACTTTAGTACAGAAGGGGAGTACAGGGGAGTACGTTTACCACCTCTGATTAGATGCTCTGATGTACATGCACATTATAAGAGGAGTCCAATGCTTCCTTCATTCAGGTTAATACCCTGTCGTCCCACATGCAAAAAGAGTTGACAGAAGTAATGGATGAAGTGTTTGCCAATAATGCTGTTCAGAGTGCTGTCCTCATCTCCACAAAGCCAGGATGTTTCATTGCAGGAGCTGATATCAAGTAGGTGAAGCCTCCTCACATCGACTGCTCATTGAATTATCTAACACTAATTGTAATTCCATGTCAACTGACCAAAGGTGTCCAGGTTAATTCACTGTGTTTGCATGTGTCTCTCTGCACCTGTAGCACAAAAACTACAGCACATTTGGCTTTGACATTTTTATTAGATCTGTCAAAAGTTTCTACAGATTAATCAATCTTGATTACAATTTTTACCACAATAAAATAAAATGGTTATTTACAGTTGTTTTGTTTCAAACAGTTTTGTATAAACTGTTGAAGGTGTTGAATAAACATATTAATTGCACATATATTAATATTTTGCATATGTTTTGACTATTTTTATCACATTTTTGGTGGTGGTCTCTGGATTTTAACTTTTTGAATGTATTGGGTTTTTCATTGCTTTTTTTGTGGGTTTTGGATGTTTTTTTTTTTTCCTCTGTTGTATTTTGTGCAAAACCTGAGACAGAACAGTAGATGACAAAGTGTCTTGATCATGATTAATTAGCCAAATTGATCCAAAGCAACCCTGTGATTAATCTGGTTAAAAACTGTAATTATTTGACAGCCCTAATTTTTACACAGGTTAAGCCAGGCATGTCTAAACTATTGTTCACAGTTTGACCAATCGTCTCTCTGAAGACTGAGATCAGTTGATTGAGTCCAGTCTGGTGTGCTGCTGTTTGCTTGGAACAAAAACCTGTAGCCACACTGACCCTTTGTGGAATAATTTGGACATGCCTGAGTTAGGCCAGTGCCATATCCCAGTTCTCATGCAAATGGTTTGGATCCTACACTTTATTTGAAGGAATTTTCATGACTGGGAACACATTTTTTGGGAAATGGTGGCACTTTTAATGCACTAATCAATGTGTTAAATTTTGAGCTGGTCCAGAAGATGATCTGGTCATTGTCTAGTGTAGGCATCTCTGTTTTGTCAATGAAATGTCACTAACTCGCTTATTAATGTCATTGATAAACATTGAGTTGAAAACTGGAATAGAGCACACTGTATATAGTATCACATAATACATATTTATAGTACAGTAAAAGTAGGACTGGATTATTTCACTAGGAACTTGATGACAAAATTGAGTAGAATTAAAGAAATGAATCTAAACATTTAATTATACAGCTAGTGTTTTCATTGGTTAATGGTTTGTGCTGCCAGAGTTTTGAGTATTTAACTCTAAAATATGTGTATAAATCAGTGTATAAGTTGGACCCACATTAGAAGGAAATTCTAGAGTCTGGTGGGACCACAAACAGAAATTTGCTGGGGACCCCTTCACCCCACCCAACACCACCGACATGAGTGAGGGAGGGGGTGGTATCGGTGAATAAGTTTGTTCAGAGAAGGGTATGTGATGATTTAAACTAGAAGAGCAATGGGGGAATAAAGAAGTATGTTGTCAGGATTACAAAGCTCTATATGGTGTCAATATAGGTGTTAAGTTAAGAAGAATGTAGAGTGGAAGCTTGGGGATTTGTGGAAAGTACTTACAAATTGCTGAAGAAAATTTTGAGAACTTGCAATATTGTATGAAACAGAAAAAAGTATTTTGGTCTTTTTGTTTTTTGCTGAAGTTGCAAAATGACATTATTGTGCCGTCTTTGCTTGTAGAATTGTCCCCAATCTGGAAAAAATGGGGTCTGTGATTAAAATTTTTGTGTTTGGTTTATCTGTAACGTATGGATGTGTTCACAGTATGATCCAGAGCTGCGGCACTGCAGAGGAGGTCACCAAACTTTCTCAGGAAGGCCAGAGGATGTTTGCACTGGTGGAGAAGTCTACAAAGCCAGTAGTCGCTGCCATCAACGGTTCATGTTTAGGGGGAGGCCTGGAGGTGAACCAGTCTCTAACCTATCCCAGGGGTGTCAAACCTATTTCAGTTCAGGGGCCACATTCAGCTAAATTTGATCAAAAGTCTGCCGGACCACAAAAATAAAAATGTATAAATAATAAACAACCCCCAAAGAGTTGTCTTTTAGAGAAAAAAAGTCAATTTTACATTATGAGAATGTTCACATCTACAAATTATCCTTTCAATGTAAACGGCATGAACCAACAGAATTTTTAAGAGGCTTTATTTTGTCATCTACATTTGTATATTATAGCTTACAAATACACAAAACATTTGGTAACAGGTGGAATATTAAAGTTGTACTTTTAAGACATTTCAGGTTGTTCATATTTGTTCTGGTTATACAGTTTTGTTTTTGTGCAACTAAATGAAAACATTTACATTTAAACGGATAAAACGTTTGTTTTTGTGAGTATATTTTATTATGAGAGTGAATTGGTCTGAATGTGGAACCTCCACTAAAATGATAGTATAATTTTTACAATTCACAAAGGCACTGGACTCATTGGTGGGCCAGATTTGGCCCCCGGGCTGCATGTTTGACACCTGTGACCTATCCTTTTTTTTCCTCCCTTGACTGCTCATTTCTAATACGTTGTCTGTTGGTTGTTATTTTTCTTTCTTTAGTTTGCCATTGCGTGCCACTACAGAATCGCAACAAAGAGTAAGAAAACCGTTCTGGGTACTCCTGAAGTCATGCTTGGTCTTTTACCTGGAGCTGGTGGGACACAGAGACTCCCCAAAATGGTTAGTACTGGTTTATAATGACCTGCGGTGGTCAATTGGTTCAAATTTCAGTTGCTGGAAAAAGTTGAAGAATTCTAGAAATGAGTTTTGTTAGCGGTGACTTCTTTTTTTTTTTAAAAAAAAAAAAACACCTTCAGATGTAGATGAAACTGAAGAAAAAAATGTAGGTGTGAAGACGCCATGTTAATTTCTGTAAATGTGAAGTTGCATCATGCACAGCCTAGTTGTGCTCTGTTGAATTAACCTTAAAGGATGGTCAAGTAAATACTTTAAATATAATTGGGTAATCATGAAAGTTTGGATAAAGAATTTCTTATTTAAGCTTTTGTTTTTTTAAGTTTACTCAGCTTTCTGAAACTTTGTATAATGTGCTTATTTTTTAATAGAATGGAAGCATTGAATCAGAATGTGCTTAATCACTCTATTGTGATTTGGATCATAGATGTCATATCAGCCTTACGACTAAGAATCCCAACTCTACTATACTGCATAACACCCTTGACATAATTAGAGTAATGTGTAAATTCATAGATTTGCTGTGGTGGTGTTTTGTTTGTTTAGGTTGGTCTATCTAGTGCCTTTGATATGATGCTGACGGGAAGAAATATCCGGGCAGATAAAGCCAAGAAGATGGGGCTCGTCGACCGTCTTGTCGACACTCTAGGTAAAATATCATCTGTACTTGCATGTGTGGTTAAAGCTATGCCTCCTGATCTGGCACGTGTCACAGCACTTAGTAAAAGTTTGAACATGAGCGATCGGCCTTCCTCCAGTACACCGCCTGTTTCCTTCTGACTGACCTCTGATACTCTCCTCCTCGCTAAGGCGCTGTTTACACCAGGGCGATTTTGAGTGAAAATGACAAAATATTTTATTATAAGTGTTTAGTTTAAAGGGCAACCACGCCATCGGGGTCTGAAAACACAAGTCTGATGTGGGGAGTTTTGAAGACGAGCCGGGTCATGTCTTCACTTAAGTGGCAAGAAGTGCAAAACATGTTCCTGTGGGACACACCTTTGTAGTTTTAGCGGCTCTGCGCATTGAGTGCAACACAAACATGTCAGATGACCTGAATCCCACGGTTCTTGAAGCTGCTCGAACAGCTCCTGTAAACATACAGGAGTTATTTCAGCAATGGTGCAAAATTTACACTCGTACATAGGCCAACAGAAATGGGTGTAGAATTACCTACGTCGGCCTGGCATGTATATCTAATTGAATTTGCCCATTGTTGTCTTCATATAAACAAAGATTTCCTCCTGAAAACGCTCCTCTAAACATGGATGAAAACATTTAAGATAAAACTCTACTTTTGGGTCTTCTGTTTTTATTGTTACTAGGGATGTTGACCGATGGTTGACCGCATCAACATTGTCTGGCCATAATTTTCTGTCTGTTAAAAAAAAAAAAGCCGTCTTGTATGTGTCATTCCACTGCACAAACTCTTTTGTATTGTATTGTAGGTTATAAAGAGGAGGCTTTGTGATCTCGCCATAGCATATCTTTAAAAATGATGAATTAGAACATGAGCAATACAAGACAGAATTTATTAATAACAAACGCAGAGATCAATTAATTTGTGGTAAGACCATTTTGCGGCACTTTAAAATGTTTACTCAAAACCTAAACAAAACGCAAAGCTGAGGTGAAGTAGCAAGCTAGCAGCTAGAGACTGGGACAGCAAGTTGTCACCATGACAACTCGGCGGTGGATGAGTTATCATCTGATGAACCTACTTAATGGTTTGTGCAGTACTGATGCAGCCTGATGGCAATCGCAAAGGGTTTTTTTCCCTGAATATTTAGCAGCATAATGTCCTGTAACATCAGTTTTCTGTGTGTGATGGTTTACAATGAGCTTTTAACAAAACATCACTCAACCTTGCAGTGTGATTCGTGTTTAAAAAGCTAAGTGAGCACACCACCGTGCATAAATGGTGTGTGTGGGAGCCAGCAAAGAAAGTGTTTTGTTTTCTCGATGACAGACTTCTACCGGTTAATGAGGCTCGATGATCGGCCAACATTTTTTTGAAATTTGGCCATCCCTAATCGTTACTGTATAAACGTAGCCTGAATGCACAGTAGGATTCAACAGTACAGATGGAAATGTGGTCCACTCCAGTGAAGCTACAGACCCCTCCCTCAGGAGCAGCAGAGAACACCTCATCCACCTGCAGCTGCTTTATCATTGGCAGACCCTGGGTTTAAGGGTCTGATCTGTGGGTCGTTCTGTTCCCACCACCTCGTCACCTACAATAAATTCTGCCACACAGCCAGGCATTCTGTGCTGTGAGTATACAAACTTCAAACACCATCTGTAGACATTAGAGGTTTCATTTTATCCATTAGGCCTGGAGCCCAACGTCATATTTTGACATCGACACACAGGTGGGTCACCCAAAACAAACTGTTTTGCAAAATGGAGACCAAAACTGTGGCTTCATCACAGGTGCCAAACAAAACCCTGCAATAGGTTGAATTCTCTGCAAGTATATTACAAAGGATAGATGCACGAGATGTGGTGCATGTGAACTGTCGAGTGTCAAATCGGTTACAGATGGGTGGGGGGTGGGATGGAGCAGGCAGTCTATCACCCCACATGTTTCTGCCATGATTGACAACAGCAGCATCTGACCAATTAGGGGTGAGCAGATGAGCAGACAGGTTGTTGGATGAAGAGACCTAATGGTTCTAAACGGCAGAATCAATTTGAAGCAAGAAAAGGAAAAAATCAAAAATGGAGAGGTGTGTACTTCACTCAAAGATGGGCACGTTGTTGTAGTAAAAGAAAGTGTGGCCTGAGGTTCAGAAGCTATCTGACCTGGTTCCAGGTCTGTGTTCAGTCAGTACTCTCCATCTGTTTCTACATCCCACTGCTTGTATACCTTTAATAAATGGAAGTGATTTAAAATGCCATTAATTTTAATGGCTGTTCAATTTTGGGACAAATTAAAGGTCCTGGACTGAAGAATCCAGAGACTCGAACCATTGAATACCTTGAAGAAATTGCTGTGGACTGTGCCAGAGGGATCGCCAACAAGAAAATCTCTCTACACAAAGAGAAAGGCCTAATGCAGAGTAAGTCAGAATGGTTTTGGTCAACGTATGGATGTCTTTTATCAATGACAAACACTGCAAATGACCAATTTTTTTTCCCCCTGTTTCTGTAGAAATTGAAGACTACATCATGAGCTTTGAACTTGTACGAAATCAAATTTATAGAATGGCGAACTCCAAAGTTATGAAGCTGAGCAAAGGACTTTATCCAGCTCCCCTCAAAATCATTGAAGTAAGTGAAGTCCTGTTGTAGAATGTTGTCAAAATGGACTGCTTGACTTTCTTAAATCGAACCCCATATCTTTGTTTTTACCCCCCTTCTCTGTGTAAAAACTTGTCAGTGTGTGAAGACCGGTATAGAGCAAGGACCTGTTGCTGGGTATTTGGCAGAGTCACAGGTAAGGTTTGTTGGATTCACAGCCTCCGTACATTGTGCATTTACAAAAATGCGCACACTAAAGTATTCTTCATACATTTCTGTTGATCTCAGAATTTTGGGTACTTGGCAAAAACCTCAGAATCGGCAGCTCTGATCGGTCTTTACCACGGTCAAGTTGCATGCAAAAAGAACCGCTTTGGAACTCCTGAAAAAGAAGTGAAGTAAGTGTATAGAGCTCTTCACAAGCATGCACTCAGAGTACTATTGTATGTAGAATCATCTGAGGTGGGAAGTAACTAAGTAAAAGTACTTTCTTACTGTACTTAAGTAGATTTTTTTTTGTTTAGGTATCTGTACTTTACTGGAGTATTTATTTTTCTGGAAACCCTTGACTTTTCCTCCCTACATTAGCTCATAAATAAATGAATGAGTACAGGCTCGTTACTTTTTCAAACTAAACAGATAATAGTAAAACAAATGATTGGCTTCAGAGGGAAAGTCAGTGGAGAGAAAGTGCCTTCATATACACCGCTCACCCAACAAAAAGGTGGACATTCAGTATTTGACTGCACCACCTTTGGTTTTGATTACACAAGACTTTTACTTGGACTTTTTTGCCACATAATTCTTATGTAGTGTCACAATGAGGTTTATTGTATTTTTTATTGATGATCATGATCAAACTGCTGCATCAACTCTGATCATCCCAAATTAGTCTGGAATTTTTGGAGGCTAATTTGTGTGGAAATTGTCCCTGAAGTATTCTCTCACAAGCCTGATGGTGGTGTCCAATCTGTTAAACATTAGACATGATTAGGATCGACCGACTCAGGTTTTATTTAATGGCTGTTGCCGATAACGACTTTTTTTCCATCACCCTTCGATGATGGCTGACATGGACTTCCAATTTCCTTAAGCCGACATTTGGGGTCGATATGGGTTAAAAATAAATAAATGACAAATATTCCAGGTCTCAAGTTAAAAATAAATATTTAACAGTAACTAATACAATAAAAGAAAAAAACAAGTTGAGAACTTGTAATATTTAAACAACCTATATAGCATAAAGTACTTGTATTTAAAACAATTGCAAATAAGTAACATTGTGCATATTATACTTTACGTATGACTTTATGTTGTGTGTAACTTTAATTGTTTTTAATATTTTGTTCCACAGGTCATTTAAAAGCACAGACATCTTTTATTTTTGCAAAAAATACAAAGAAATCTTATTTTTGACATTATTTGATTATTAGTGGGTGAAGCGGCAGATACACTTTAAAAAAACTCAAAAATCGGTCCCATATATTGGTCAGTCGGTCGATCCTTAGAGGGACACTGCAGTTCCCCTCAGTTCTGTTAGATTAAATAACTTGTTCCACCTGAAACATTTTTAACCATTGAAGTATTTACGCATGGAAGGATCTGAACGGTCTCCTGTAATCAAAACCAAAGGTGTTGCAGTGATTGCATGTGAGACTTTTTTTTTTTCTTCCCCCCCAGTATTATGATTAACTCATTTTGACACACCCCTCAACTGTTCACCACCAAAATTGAATCATTTGTTCCTTGTGTCAGTATCAATAATTCCTGAACATTTCAGCCAAATCTGTCCATAACTTTTTGAGTTGTTTTAACAAACACCAGCAAAAACATAACTCTGCTGTTCTTTGGCAGAGTAACAATATATGACATTGCTCTTTGAAGACAGTTTTCCTGCGGCCTCCTCCTCCTCTTTGTTGAATTAAATACAAATTGTGTGTTTTCAAACACTCGTAGGACCCTTGCCATCTTGGGAGCAGGTCTGATGGGGGCAGGTGTCGCCCAGGTGAGCGTGGACAAAGGTATGAATGTGGTCTTGAAGGACACTACAGAGGGTGGTCTGAGCAGAGGTCAGCAGCAGGTCTACAAAGGGTAAGTCATCTATGGAGTGGTGTATTAAAATAACACACCAAAGAATTACCATATTTTCCAGACTATAAGTCGCATCAGCCAAAAGATGCATAATGAAGGAAAAAACATGTTTAAGTTGCATTTTTGGGGGTCATTTATTTGACAAATCCAACACAAAGGACAGACGTTTCATCTTGAAAGGCAATTTAAAATAAAAATAGAATAGAGAACAGGCTGAATAGGTGTAATGGAACACATTCAGCTAACGTGATGCATAAACAACGAACTTGCCTGGTATGTTAACATAATTTATTGACAGTTAATTCAGAGAACTATAGCATAAAGAACATCCTTATGCTCAACAGTAACTTCTTGTGGTCGTCTGTGAAAATAACCTGTCAAGTTGCACCCCTGGCCAAACTATTACAAAAAATTGCAACTTGGATTCTGAAAAATATGGTAGTTATTTTCGTCATGGCTCAATACCATCTCTATATTATCCAAAGAAACATGACAAAGGTACAGTTTGTTGATAGAAGAACCTTAGGCTTCAAATCAACCATAATATACATTTACTCTGTTAACTTCTGTATTTTTGCTAGATTAAATGACAAAACGAAAAAGAGGAACATCACATCATTCGAGAGAGACTCCATACTGTCCAATTTGACCGGCACACTAGACTACAGCAGTTTTGAAAAAGCTGACATGGTTATTGAGGCCGTCTTCGAGGATATCAAAATCAAACATGCAGTCCTGAAGGAAGTGGAGGCTGTAAGTGTGACTGCAAACACCCATGACACAAAAGATGTACTGCTAGCTGTAGCACTCCACTGTGTGCACCTTTTCCAACATATCTGAATGTGTCTGTGCAGGTGGTACCTCCACATTGCATATTTGCCAGCAACACGTCAGCTCTGCCCATCAAAGACATCGCTGCTGCCAGTAAAAGACCAGACAAGGTTTGTCATCAGGAGCCCTGTAGCTTCTGAAGCAGGGTTAGAATTTTTACTTTTTTCTATCCCCCTCTAACTCTGTTTTAATTAGTTTTTAGAGCAGATTTGTTTATTTTTTCCCCGTGAATGCCTAGTTTTAGTTGTTTTATTTTTTATGTCTTTTATCTTACTCGCCATCCTATTAAAGGAAAGGTCTGGATGAGGTGAGTCATGGCTACCAGCAGAAACCAAATAGAAACGCACCAAGGGCTAACAAACAGAAAAATAGATGTAAACCAGATCCCTACAGTAGCATAATTAGTTAACTTTACTTAATTTCAGTTCAGCCAGTTGTTTTAGTAACATCAAATGTTTAACATTATAAAAGGTTGCATACCTCCTATATTTGCGTTACCTTTCTGCCTCCTCTCTTCTCTGCTTTGAAACTGGGCAGTTTAGGGCTTAGAAGGCCTTTTCAATTCTGCTCCTTTACCTGAATGTTTAGTCCAGGCTAAAGTGACGCCTGTCTGATGCTATCATTTAGCCCTGCTCTGTATTTAACTGCAATCATGTCAATGTCCCATCCCCGACTGTGCTATGTCCCAGCATCAGTCTGTTTGTTCCAAGTAGAGTTTAGACCAGAACATGACTGTAAGTCACAATGATCAGACTGAAGTTCTGTACAGTGACATAAACTAGAACAGCAGTCAATATGAGACACTGACAAAGACAAAAATGAAGGGAATTGCATCCATAATTTTTTTTATATATATACTTTTCAGTTTTATAAGCCTGCATTAGTTTCAGTTATCGCTTTATTTTAATTAAATGTTTTCCCATCTTAGTTTTCATTGATTCTAACCCTAGTTCTGAAGTGAAGAGAAATGCATTTGTCATGTGTCTGTGTTTTGTTAGGTTATTGGAATGCACTACTTCTCTCCAGTGGATAAGATGCAGCTCCTGGAGATTATAACCACTGATAAGACATCAAAAGATACCACCGCCTCAGCTGTGGCAGTCGGCCTGAAACAGGGCAAAGTCATCATTGTCGTTGGGGTGAGACGCATGACGACCTTTTCCAGACATTGTAATATTGTTTATTATAATTAGTCTGTCACTTCCAATGTATTGGTGAGGTAACGTGAACAGTGGTTCAACTCTAGGTTTTCAGTAGGTGTTTCCATAAATATTTTAAATATGTAAATTGAAAGTTTACATTAAAATGTTTACGGAAATGCAAAAGAAATTTAATGGGTTTTTAAGAGTTTGTCATAATCCAATTTTCTCCAAAGGATGGTCCTGGATTCTATACGACGAGGTGCCTGGCTCCCATTTTGGCAGAAGCAATTCGAGTTCTCCAAGTGAGTAACAATTTTCATCTTTGTGCTGGACACCTCTTTTTTTATTACTGTTTTTAACAGGACTTCATCAGTCCTAGAAAGACCAGACTTGAGGAAAAGGTCACGAGATTAAAGAAAAATCATGAATGTATGAGATAAAATTCATAAATGAGATAAGAAAGCATAAATATAAATAGTAATTGGAAGATATATCCGTTTCTCTCCTCCACTGATTTTTTTAATTTATTTTTTTCCTTCCTTTGAAGTCACTTATGTTTCGTACCGTCACATCTGTTTAGTTTGAAAAAGTAATGAGACTATTGTGAGAATGTAAGGAGTATAAAGTAGATATTTCTGAACTAATGTATGGAGGAAAAGTCAGACTGATGGGCTGAGTCTGGTGAAAAGTGTGAATCTCTATTTAGAATACAGTTGTCAAACATAAGGCCTGGGGGTCAAATCCAGTCCACCAAAAGGTCCAATAACAATGACTATATTAACTGTGTAAAAAGATTCTAAATCAGGTTCTACATACAGATTAATTAGATCTCAATTGGGTCAGAGCTGGAAAATACAATTATAATTGCCTATAAATAACTGCAGATTTTTAATGTAAAAAGTCAAATTACATGAAAATCTTTATATTAACAAACCATCCTTTTACAAAAACCTAAATATATACTTAAAGAAATATGAACCAGCTGAAATATCTGAAGAGAAATAGTGTAATTTTACTAATATTCTCCCCATTACTAAATGTTTAGTGTATTTGTAATTGAAATGCAAGTTCTTCTGCTCGTGTGCAAATGACAAACTGATAGACTGAGACAGAAAATGGTTAAAATTGTACTTATCAAGCTGTTGTTTTTCACATTTTGAAGGAAACATAGATGTTAAACATTATCATAAATTATGTAAGTTTACTCCTTTCGTTGTTGTTGTTTTACTTCAGATCATATTGACACCCCTGATTTAGACAGAACATATGTCTCAGCTGGAGGGGGTAATAATATCTGTGTTTACAGGAAGGATCTGACCCAGAGAAATTAGATGACCTCACCAAAAGTTTTGGGTTTCCTGTGGGCGCTGCCACACTGATCGATGAAGTGGGCATCGATGTTGCTGCGCACGTGGCTGAGGACCTCGGCAAAGCTTTTGGCTCCAGGTTTGGTGGTGGAAATGTGGAGGTTCTGAAGACCATGGTCGAAATGGATTACAAAGGTACAAAGAATCATGCTGAATGATTGTCGTACTGTATAATAGCACTGTAACCCCAAATGTATACTTTGAATCATCTTGTAGTGCAATGTAAATACTGTAGTCCGTATTTTTCAGATTATAATTTTTCACTCTGAAGCGATTTCTATGTAAAATGAATGTGATATAATTTTGCATGTTTTCATATTAACAACTAGAGGGCGCTCTAGGCCTGTGTATCTTTACCCGCTACTTCTGACCTCTGAAAATGGATCATTTCAACATTAGCACTGACTTATAAAAACAACTGATGAGGACTGAACAAAAATAACATTGAAAAGAAAATGATATTGTGCAGATTAAAAGCTGCAAGTAGTAAAATATGCCACTGAAAACAGGAATGGAGCAGCAGGAAGAATGTTTGGAGTGAACGAGAAATTAGTAAGGGACCGACGAAGAGCAGAAGTTACACTCATTCAAATGCAGAAAACAAACCTGCTTATCACAGGCTAAGGACTAGGTGGCCACAGCTTGAACAACGTGCTACTGGGAGAGGCTATCTGAATAACTGTTCATGTTACCTTAACATACTGTACACCTGTTCAGCCTGTTCTCTATTCTGTTTTTATTTTAAATTAACTTTTAAAGATGACATATCTGTTCTTGGTGTTGGATTTTATCTAATCATTTCTCTGGACCGACTTACAGACTGAAAACTACGGTACATTTAAGTATAAGAAACTGTCTTTATTTTATATTGCACCTTATTTTTTTGATGCTGTAACGAAAAACATTTCCCCAAGGTGGGATAAATAGTTTTATTCTAATGGTTTAAGAAACATTTTAATTTGAATTTTTTCTCCACAAGGTCGTAAATCTGGAAAGGGATGCTACGTGTACCGGCCAGGAGACAAAACCAAACGCATCAACCCAGACATTAAAGAAATCTTTGAGAAATACAAATTAACACCAAACCCTGCTGTGTAAGACATTATGTAATTTGAGTTTTGCTCATTGTCTTGTCTTATAGAAAATAACTTTGATTTTTTTATTTTTTTTTTTTTTTGTTCCTCTTTTAATAGTTCCTCAGACTCGGACATACAGTATCGCCTCATAACTCGATTCGTCAATGAGGCGCTGCTGTGCCTGCAGGAGGGCATTTTGAACAGTCCACTGGAAGGGGACGTGGGAGCCGTCTTCGGGCTGGGATTCCCTCCCTGCCTTGGAGGTCAGAGGTCACCCTTGAATGTTGTCACTTGAAGTTTTTAATTTCTTTAGATGAGGAGGAAAAACAGGAATAGTTATGTCGACACACATTAGACCTGATGTGTTCTGTTATTATTGTGAAAACACATTTTTGGTTACTTCGACTTACATTCACCAAAATTTAATGGGATCTATTCTGGACCACCTCGCACATTTACTGAAAATGTAATAAACTGGTCTAGTAGTATCTGGGTAAAAAAACACCATGCTCTTCCAGGCAATCTAATATTTTCTACAGTGAATGAAGACACCTCGTCTTTGGAATGTTGAAGCTAAAGTACTAATTTTATAAAATGATGAATGGGTTTGCTCATTAAAGCAACACAAATGTACCAGAATAAACTTTGTTCTAGAGCACAGGTGTTGGAGGGTTAGTGTCCAGTAGGTTTTAGATATGTCCCACTTCCATCCCATCATTATCAGTCTTCTGCAGAGCTGATGAGGAGCTGATTATTAACTCGGACGCCTTTTATGAATGGTTTAGTTTAAATATTCAGACATATTCAACTGTTTTCCTTGTTTTTGTTTTTAGAGTTTTTACTGAGTTTTGTTGATGGAACAGGTGATAAAAGGCAAAATTAAAATTACTGGGACCAAATTTCAATACCAATTTTTTTTTTTTTTTTTAGTAATTTATATTTGGCAATTTTTTCCATGTTCATAATTTTTTAAATAACTAACAAGTATCTTTTGTTCATTTTGTTCCATGTCTTACTTTTTTCATGGTACTAATTGTGTTCATTATTAATTTTGTTCATTTTTGTTGCTTTTTATTTTATTTTTTTATTTTTTTACTGTGGAACTGTTAAAGTCTCAGATGTTAAAGAGTTAAACTGAATCATGTACAAAAATGAAATATCTAAAACATAGACACTGGCCCTCCAGGACTGGAGTTTGACAGCCCTATACTAAAGTTTGGTGAGAGTAACGGTGTAAAACACTGTTAACATGACAAAAAAATAAGAGTCAAATAATTGCAGGACGTGTGATGTGACTATTGCGCACATGTACATTGTGATGTCAATGCTTAAACAATATATGGTGCAGCTCTAGTTTTTACCAGAGGTGTTTAAAGTACTCACATTCTGTACTTAAGTAGAAGTACAGCTACTTGTGTGAAAAAATACTCTGGTAAAAGTAGAAGTAATGATTCAACTCTTCTACTTAAGTAAAAGTACAACTTCTCAATTGTAATAAAGTACAAAAGTAAAAAGTAAATCTGCCTTTTGTCATGAATGCAATAATACTTAAGAAAATAAAGTTTAAAAAGTATCTAAAATAAAGCCTTTAAAAGTGAGTTACTGTGTAGATAATGTATTTGGAGTCACAGTTACTCAGTTTTGTGGATATGGGCAGAAAATTTACAAAAAATGGGGGAAGAAAAGTCACAATTGTGCTAAAAAGTCATGAGATTTGAAAAAAAATATTATAAATGTGAGATAAAAATGCATAATTTGAAGAGAAAAAGCCAAAATTATGAGATAAAATTCAAAATTGTGAGATAATAGTCGTATAACTATTGTATGTATAGCAACAGCGACTTATTTTTCATACTGTCAAATCTATTTAGTTTGTAAAAGTAATGAGTCTATTCTGAGAATGTAAAGAGTATAAAGTAGATATTTGTACAAAAATATAGGGAGTAAAAGTAAAAAGTTGGCAGAAAAATAAATACTCAAGTAAAAGTACAGATGAATAAAAACAAACTACTTAAGTACAGTAACAAAGTACTTTTACTTAGTTACTTTACACCTGTAGTTTCTACATCCAATCAGTGCTTCTTAACGAGTCCCATAGTTGGTTCCATATCTAACTCTCTGTCCACCCTGGCAGGACCGTTCCGTTTCGTGGACAGCTACGGCGCAGACAAGCTGGTGGAGAAGATGAGGCGTTTTGAAGCGGTCTATGGAAGCCCCTTCACACCGTGCCAGCTCCTGTTGGATCACGCACAGGATCCCAGCAGGAAGTTCTTTAACTGACCAACCACACAGATCTATCAGTAGCACTTAAAGGTTTAAAGTCTGCCACTGTCATGTGCCTAAACTTTTACATCACACGTGCAGACTAATATGCTGACGTCGGCGTGTATTCAGCAGAAATGGGTGATGTGATTTATTTTTTGTTTGTTTTTGTACTTTGAGATTGTTTAACTTTAAAAAATTGTATTATAGACTGAGGAGCATGGAATAAATCTGATAATACAGATGAAAAATGAATAAATATTTCCAAACTGACTTCTCTCTCTTTGGCTGAATGTTTTGGGGTTTTTTTTGTACATTTGAGCAGTCATGTAAATGTGGAAACGACACAAATAAATTTTAATATTGAATCACAATAACTTATCTTGTGTGTGTTCTGGAGGTCAGGTGAGAAGTACTTCATTACTGTACTCAAGTAGTTTTTTTGTTTTTCTGGAAACTTGACTTTTCCTCCCATGAATTCATAAATAACTTGTACTTTATACTCATTACATTCTCAGAAGACGTTCACATGTGACTAGGTTAAAATAATTAGCTTCAAAGTTAAAATTGATGGAAATTTCCTTTGTATATTACAATTCTGACTTTATCCTGTAATGACTTTATATTATTTTGACTGACAATTGTTGTCTGACTTTTTCATTATTTCAACTTTATTGTAGGCATTTTTATACCTCCGATTTCTGACATTAAAAAAAAAAATAAAAAAACTTATTAAATCCTAACTTTTTCTCCCCATTTGTCCAACACATATTATCTACACAGTAACTCACTTCTAAAGACTTTATTTTTTTGTTTTACTTGTGAAACCTTTATAATTTTTCCTGGTTAATTGTTCCATCCATGACAAATGCTTTACATGTTTACTTTATTACAATTGAGAAGTTGTACTTTTACTTCAGTAAAGGAGTTGAATCAGTACTTCTACTTTTACCAGAGTATTTTTCCACACCAGTACCCAGAGGTGTAAAGTAACTTAAGTAAAAGTACTTCATTACTAAAGTAGTTTTTTTTTTTATGCATCTGTACTTGAGTATTAATTTTTTTCTGGCAACTTTTTACTTTTACTCCCTACATTTGTGTATAAATATCTGTACTTTATACTCCTTACATTCTCAGAATAGATTCGTTACTTTTTCAAACTAAACAGATGTAACAGTACGAAAAATAAGTCACGTCAGAGAGAAAATCAGTGGAAGAGAGAAACTGACTTTATATATTATAGTGACATGACTATTATCTCACAATTTAGACTTTTGATTTCACAATTTTAACATTTTACCTTAACATGTTGCATATCTAATATAATTTTTTTAATCTCATGACTTTTTAATCACAATCGTGGGGTTTTTTTTTTTCATTTTCCTAAATGTCCTGCCTGTACCCACAAAACTGTAACTGTGACCTGATCAAACACAATTTCAACACAGTAACTCATTTTTAAAAGGTTTAAGTTTGATGCTTTTGAATTGTTTCTGATTTTTCCTGGTTAAATATTATTGCATTCATGACAAAATAAATATATTTTTTACTTTTGTACTTTATTACAATTGAGAAATTGTACTTTTTTACTACTACTACTTCATTAAAGGAGTTGAATCAGTACTACTTTTACCAGCCTTTTTCACATAAATACAGAATAGTACTTTTACCACCTCTGCCAGTACATATACTTCTACTTAAATACAGAATAGTACTTTTACCACCTCTGCCAGTACATATACTTTTACTTAAATACAGAATAGTACTTTTACCACCTCTGCCAGTACATATACTTTTACTTAAATACAGAATAGTACTTTTACCACCTCTGCCAGTACATATACTTCTACTTAAATACAGAATAGTACTTTTACCACCTCTGCCAGTACATATACTTCTACTTAAATACAGAATAGTACTTTTACCACCTCTGCCAGTACATATACTTCTACTTAAATACAGAATAGTACTTTTACCACCTCTGCCAGTACATATACTTCTACTTAAATACAGAATAGTACTTTTACCACCTCTGCCAGTACATATACTTCTACTTAAATACAGAATAGTACTTTTACCACCTCTGCCAGTACATATACTTCTACTTAAATACAGTATAGTACTTTTACCACCTCTGCCAGTACATATACTTGTACTTAAATACAGAATAGTACTTTTACCACCTCTGCCAGTACATATACTTTTACTTAAATACAGAATAGTACTTTTACCACCTCTGCCAGTACATATACTTGTACTTAAATACAGAATAGTACTTTTACCACCTCTGCCAGTACATATACTTGTACTTAAATACAGAATAGTACTTTTACCACCTCTACTGGAGGTATAATTCATCATTGATTACAGAATGAGACCACCGCTGAA
Organism: Siphamia tubifer; assembly: GCA_020466265.1. Lineage (NCBI taxonomy): Eukaryota > Metazoa > Chordata > Actinopteri > Kurtiformes > Apogonidae > Siphamia > Siphamia tubifer. Next base: position 8,951,320 of record CM035804.1, on the reverse strand, counting down.
CCCGTGACGAGATTTCCTCTGCTCCCATTGGTTGCAGGACATCACGTGTCTAGTCTCATTGTCCGCAGAACAGGGTGTGTTCCCGGGGATGCTGTGGGCTGAGCTGGAGCTGGAGGTGGTGGGCTGTGTTTGTTCTCCCCCTCCTGCCGCACCATCCTGGATCATTGCTTCTTCTTTTGTGAAAGATGCTGAGGGCTGAGGAGGGTCTTCTGCATCCGCACGTGCAGGTGGAGGTGCTGATGGAAGCAGCTGGTCCCCATGAGGTGCGTGTGTCCGCCTGACTGTGCGTGTGCACCTGTGGACTGAGAAGAAGACGCCGCCCTTCCTACCGTTATGTCGCGCGTCATTCTGAGCAGAAATGTCTAAAAGCAAACACACGGAGGCAGTGCGCGTGGTGGTCCGCTGCAGACCCTTCAACCGGAAGGAGCAGATGACGGACTGTCAGAACATTCTGGAGATCGATGACAAACTGGGGCAGATCGTCATCAGGAACCCAAAGGCACCACCTGATGAGCCCATGAAAGTCTTTACCTTCGACTCTGTCTACGGCTGGAGCTCCAACCAAAGCGATGTTTACGACGATGCGGTCAGACCTCTGGTGGAGTCGGTCCTCCAGGGCTTTAATGGAACCATATTCGCCTACGGACAAACGGGGACAGGTAAAACATACACCATGCAAGGGGTTTCCAACGACCCTGACAGAAGGGGAGTCATCCCTAGTTCCTTTGAGCACATCTTCACCCATATATCCAGAACTCAGAACCAGAAGTACCTGGTGAGATCATCCTACCTGGAGATCTACCAGGAGGAGATCCGAGATCTGCTCTGTAAAGACAACAACAAGAAGCTGGAACTGAAGGAAAGCCAAGACTTTGGGGTGTACGTCAAAGACCTGTCCTCAGTGGTGACCAAGAACGCCACCGAGATAGAACATGTGATGAGTATAGGCAACCAGTCCAGGTCTGTAGGCTTCACCGACATGAATGAACGCAGCTCTAGGTCCCATGCCATTTTCGTCATCACCGTGGAGTGCAGTGAGGTAGGGCCAGATGGTGAGGACCACATCCGCGTTGGGAAGCTGAACATGGTCGACCTGGCTGGCAGCGAACGCCAGAGCAAGACAGGTGCCAAAGGGAAGCGACTGAAGGAAGCTGCCAAGATCAACCTGTCCCTGTCGGCCCTAGGGAACGTCATTTCCGCTCTGGTGGACGGCAAGAGCACCCACGTACCCTACAGGGACTCCAAGTTGACCCGTCTGCTCCAGGATTCCTTGGGTGGCAATGCAAAGACCGTCATGATCGCCACCGTAGGACCTTCGCACAAGAACCACAGTGAATCCTTGGCCACCCTGAGGTACGCCTGCAGGGCCAAGAACATCAAGAACAAGCCTCGGATTAACGAGGATCCAAAGGATGCCCTTCTGAGGGAGTTCCAGGAGGAGATCACACGCTTGAAAGCCCAACTGGAGGAGAGGGGTCTGCTGGCGAAGGAGAGGAGGAAGAAGAGGAACAGCAAAAGATTGAGTAGAAGTATGGTTGGTATGGAAGAAGAGGTGTTCAGAGAAAGGGATGAGGAACTGTGGAAGACCACTGAGGAGGAGGCAGATGTGAGACAGTACACAAAAGAAGGGAGCGGTGTTACTAGTGCTCTGGGTTGCCTAGGGAACAGCGAGAAGCTGAAGCATCTGAGTGAAAGCAGAAGAAGTGTGGTGGATATGCAGTGGGATCAAGACGCTCTGGAGAAGATCATAGAGAAGTATAAGGTACTGGTGGAGATGGGTTTGTGATAACACTGCTCTATGATTATTATTATTATTATTATTATTATTATTATAAGAAAGCATCTGCTTCAGACATTAAACGTCTTACATCTTACATACTTTAATCAGATGAATCAGAAAAGAAGTGACTTTAGTGCAGGTTATCTTATGTTTTTAATATCACACCTTTGAAAAAAAAATAAGATTTTAATCAATATCTCAGAGAACACAACAATGTTTTCCAAAATTTGGACAAAATTGAGGTTCATAGAATGTTTCCTAAAGTCAGAACATGATGAAGTGAACATGAACATCAGGTCATGTGACATTTCTGTTTCCATGAGGTGCCATGGCTGCTCACATTAAATAGAAAGGCCTTTTCTTTGTTAATTACAGCCTTTTTATAGTCGTTTAATGAATAATTATTCTCACCTCTGATTGAATTCCTGTTCAGTATTATTTTGAAGTTGCAATGAAGACTTGGATTGGGGTGTGATTTTTGCAACATGGTCTTGAGTGAATTTATTAAGAAAATGACTTTTTCTATGTTCAAATTACGAAAGCTTGTTTGTAATCCATGGCCCACATTTGTGGGACGGTTTTGTTGTTTACGGTCCAATAGAAAATTCCTTTGGATTAAAACTTATTCTCTTGTTCATTCTAAGAATTTCACATTTTGACCCCAGACTTATCTTGGAAACTCGAGCCAACCAGCATTTAAGACTTGAGTTTTTCTTTATCACTCACACATATGAGGTACAATTACATTAGTTTTATTTTGGAACCATTTGACTTGTAGATCAGTGTTATTGGACGGTGTTACAGAGGACTAGAAATGAACAAAATAATGAAGAAAATGAAGAAAAATGATCAAAATATTCAGGAAAATGAATACAAATGACCAAATTAATCAATAAAATGAACAAAAATGAACAAAATAATCAATAAAATGAACAAAATAATCAATTAAATGATCAAAATAATCAATAAAATGAAGAAAAATATTCAGTAAAATGAAATGTAAAGTTCTACATTTTGACACCAGACTTATCTTGGAAACTTGAGCCAACCAGAATTTCAAACTGGAGTTGTCTTTATCACTAACACACATGTGGGAAAATGTCATTAGTTTTATTGTGGAAGTATTTTACTTATAGACCAGTGTTATTAAGATGCAGCAGCAAATGTCATGTGCATGAACAATAACAAAATAAATTCAATATTTCCTGCTCAGAAAGGAGAAATCCCATTATATCCTCACATTATACAACTATACTAACTTTTGTTCTTTTAATATTAAAGCAACATTTGTTTGAGTCCTAATAATGTAAATAACAGATAGTAAACAGACAGATGAAGTACAGAGCATTTATGTTATAAAACACATAAATATAATCACTAAATGCTAACCTCTAACATATGCAAAATAAATAAGTCAATATATTCAAAAGTAAAATGGAGATTCATATTATTTACTAGTGTAATCCACTCAATCATTGAGATGCAGACAGAACAAAAGAAAATTTGCATCAATAATTAATTGCATGTCTTTGTTCACAGGCCATGGAGAGCAAACTGTTAGTGGGAGGAAAGACTATAATTGATCACACGAACGAACAACAAAAAATGCTGGAGCAACGGAAACAAGAGATTGCAGAGCAGGTAAGTATACAAAACACAATTTATACAAAGAATAATAATAATAATAATAATAATAATAATAATACAGTTTTTCATTCATATGGAGTAAAAAACTATACTGTAAAAATGGTTTAGTGTGTTGGTAAATACAAACTATGGAAATCAGTTACAGTTTAATTAATAATAATAGTTTCCATTGACATCTATTATAACTGATTGAATTCTACCTATTTATAAACAGTAACAATTTCTACTTAAATTAATATAATAAAATCTATCCCATAATGTTAGGCGCATTCCCACTGTAGGAACTTTTTGTAGTTCCGATAACCTTCCTGGACCCCCCCCCCCCCCTTCCCACAGCATAGGAACTACATATAGTTTGTAGAACCTTTTTTTTGTTCCTACTCGCAGGGTCTTTTTTAGTTCTCTAGGAACTATATGACGTGGGCCAGGGGTGTCAAACTGTGGTCCTCGAGGGCCGGGGTCCTGCATGTTTTAGATGTTCCCCTCTTCCATTACACCTGGAGGCCATTACATCATTATCAGTCTGATGAGGAGCTGATTATTAACTCTTTAAATGTCAGTGCTGATGCATTCTGAATGGATTCATTCATCCATTATCTGAACCCGCTTTATCCTCACTAGGGTCGCGGGTTCTGAATGGATGATTTAGTTTAAATATTCAGAAAAATTCTACAATTTTGCTTTATTTTGTGCATGGAAAAGGTGCCAAAAAGCAAGAGGTGTTTTTTTTTATTATTATTATTAATTTATTTCACCATTTTTTTTAAATTGCTGTGACCAAATGTCAATACTAGTTTTCTTCTTTAGTAATTTTTTCCCCCAAAATTGTCCACATTATTTGTCATTTTGTAAATATTTATTAGTTTTTGTTCATTTTGTTTATTTTTTTTTTTTTACATTTTGGTTCTTTTAATTTTTGTAATTTTTCTTTGATTTTCTACCATTTGTTTCTTACTTTGATCATGTTACCAGTTATTTTGTTAATTCTCAGGAGTTAAAGGGTTAAACTGAATCACATGGAAGAGGGAAATATTTAAAACATGCAGGACCCTCGAGGACTGGAGTTTGACACCTGTGACGTAGGTGATTGGTAGAGCTGAGACCACGCCTATTTCTTCACCTTGCAGTAGCGCTTGTCTTTAAAATGGTGGGTTAATAAGGATGTTTGTTAGAGCTATGAAATGAACATACGTCTCCTAACTCTCTCTGTAAACTCCTCCATTGTTGACATTAGACGCTGTATTTAGTCACAATTAACATTAGCGCGATATGGAACATAAACGTTGCGGCCTCTTCATTCTCTGTCCTAGTTTATAGTAGTGCTGTCGTTGAATGTAGTTGTTAAAGAACATGGACGTTAGCATCACGTCGGTCCTTCCTATGGTTCCTACCGCCCTGTCGGAAAGAAAACCTGAAGGTTCCCTAGAAATGATTTAGTTAATAGAACTATGTGGGAAAGTTCTTATTGTGACATGTTGGAGGAGCAGTTAGGGAGAATGTCCCAGCATGCATTGGGACAAACTAGTTGGGACAGATGTTTTACAGTGTACTGAAGTGTTGTTCTTTATATATAGAACAGTTATGATGTGTTTTACCATTTATTTATTAATTATTTATATTCTTGCATCATGAGTTAAGTTGTTTCATGACCCTCTGTAGTGGTGTTTTTATATTAGGGTGAATAAAATTAAATTCCATTTTGTAATCATTGGTTCACATTTTTCATATTTTTCTCAGTGTTAGTATAGATATGACACTAATATTCACTTTGATATTAAGAATGATCTGTGTAACCCTAAATGAAATAGATTAACATATTCACATTAACAATTAAGAGTTAATATTACTCATGTTTTATGTGTAATTAGTTGTGTAATGTAATGAGATATTTAGGTGGATTTCACTTCATTTCTTTTAGTGTCGCAGCTGTTCAAATAAGTAAATGGTAAAAGCAACTCATTGATAATGAGTGAAAACTATTACCTTAATTTTATTGAGTAAATTCTATAGGTTTGTTACAACATGTACGTAACTAGAGCTGCACAATATATTATTTGAGCATCGATATAACAGTGTACGTGTACGCTATAGTTATACATCGCAGGTCCTGCAATTATTTAATTTTTTTAATAATTTTTGATGGATTTAATAAAAAAAAAAAATATATATATATATATATATATATATTTATCTATTTATTTGTATTCACTTATGTTTCATTTATTTCCTTTTCTATTTCTTTTAATTAAAAAATATGTATGCATTTTTAATTATTTTATTTAATTATTTTGGCTACAAGTAGGATGACATTGAAACGTATGTTCTATGTCGACCATTAATCTGTTTGTGTCGACACCACTCAGCTGTTATTTACTGCTGAGGATTATTTTGATATTGCAATATATATTACAATGTCAGTTTTTTTCTAAGACGGTACAGCTCTATATCTGACTTTAATGCTGTTGAATGATTTCCAGATCAGGCGCGAGAGAGAAATTCAGCAGCAGATGATGTTGCAGGATGAGGAGACGTTAGAAATGAAGGAGACCTTCTCCACCCTGCAGCAGGAGGTGGAGATCAAGACAAAGAAACTCAAGAGGGTAAGATGAGTCATCTGATGACGTGTCCCAAATGGTATTATCTGAAAAGCAATTACCCATTATCAAATCACTTCATCCCATTTGTGAGCAGGAATTATTTTTGTAAAAGATACGTCGGCAGCAGTGACAACACACCTGCTCACATTATGAATAGAAATAATTATAAAAATAGAATTATAAAAATAGAAAGAATAGAAATGATTATAAAAAATAGAAAAAATAGAATAGAAATTATTATAAAAAAAATAGAAAGAATAGAAATTATTATAAAAAATAGAAAGAATAGAATAGAAATTATTATAAAAAAATAGAACAGAATAGAAATTATTATAAAAAATAGAAAAAATAGAATAGAAATTATTATAAAAATAGAAATAATTGTAAACCATAGAAAGAAGTATAAAAATAGAATTATAAAAATAGAGAGAAAAGAAGGAATTATGAAAATAGAAAGACTTGTAATAATTTTTAACATTTTGTTGAATGTTGTGTACCACACATGGGCGTCCGTCTGCTACTGTAGAAGTGACTGTGTGTTTGTGGTGTCCAGCTGTATGCCAGGCTGCAGGCAGTGAAGGCAGAGATGAAAGATATTATCGATGAACATGTGATCAACCGACAGGAACTGGAGCAGACACAGCACGAACTGACCAGAGAACTGAAGTACAAGTAAGAAAACATGTTCCATATACAGTACATGCAGAGGTGGTAAAAGTACTCATATTCTGTACTGAAGTACAAGTACAGATACTGGTGTGAAAAAAAAAATACTGTGATTAACTTCTGAATTGTAATAAATTAAACAAGTAAAAAAAAAATGGTCATGGTTGAAATAATACTTATTTAACCAGAAAAACAATCATTAAATGTTCTTAAGTATCCACTCTGAGAGCACAGACATTCACTGAGGCAGATCACTACCAACATTTAATCCTTTTGTGGATCTTCCCATGACCACCATACCCTGAAAAATGTCATCAAAATCCATTCATTAGTTTTTGAGTTATGTTGTACACAAACCAACAAACCAACAAACAAACAAACAAACCAACGCTGGCAAAAACATAACTGCCTTGGCAGATGTAATAAAGCCTTTAAAACTGACAGTGTTGGAAAAGTTCATTTTAGATTAGGAACTAGGTCAAAGTTCACTTCAAGTTACTCAATATGAATTAGTTCAGTTCATCGTTCATTCTTCCAAAGTATGAAGTTCATGGATCCCAAAATGAACTTTTTCGTTCTTTTTTTTTTTTTTTTACCAGTTATTTTGTTAGTTGTCAGGAGGTAAAGGGTTAAACTGAATCACATGGAAGAGGGAAATATCTAAAACATGCAGGACACTGGCCCTCGACGACTGGAGTTTGACACCTGTGACACATGCAGAAAAGTGTTCCTCAAAGACCAGGATGGGTGAACCCTGAGATAAAGTCCAAATTCTGAGATGAAAAAGTCAGTTAAAATGATAAAAGTCATAATGAAGTAAAAGTAAACGAGTGTTGCCCAGCACAACAAGCCCCGCCCCCTTGCAAACATTTTTCATGATTTGCTCATTCATTTATCATGGTGAAAACACATACAGTATTTGACTGTGACCTTTGACTTACATTCACCAAAATATAATGGGATCTATTCTGGACCACATCACATTTTTCCAGTAGTCAAAAACAATAGCCCTCTTCCCTATGGAGGGTGGGGTAAAAAGTATAACTTCTCAATTGTAATAAAGTAAAAAGTAAAACTGCATTTTTATTTTTTTTTTTTGCCAGAGATGGAATAATACTAATTTAACCAATGAAAAATCACAAAAGTTTCTAAAGTATCCAAAAATAAAGCTTTTAAAAGTGAGTTAGTGTGTAGATAATGTGTTTGATCAGGTCACAGTTACTCAGTTTAGTGGATAAAAATTTAGGAAAAATGGAAAAAAAAAATGGGTGGGATGATAGAGATAAAAGCTGGTCAATATCGATGTTTATGATCTCGTTTTTGTCATCATCATGATCACATGACGTTATGTTTTTGTCATTAGTGGGTTTGGATGTTTGTTTGTTTGTTTGTTTGTTTGTTTGTGTACAAGATAACTCAAAAAGTTATGGACAGATTTTGATGAATTTTACAAATTGGTAATGGGGAGATCTGGAAATGATTCGATTTTGGTGGTGATCCATAGGGGGGGGGGTTCTACCTTGGCGGAGGTCTGCGTTCTAAGTGCTTTTCTATTTTCGAGACAACACATCATTAGTATTAACGTCTGTAGACACTTTGGCCCCGTCCCATATCTCCCCCTTAAAACTTCCACTTGGTTTTAAGTGCCCCTAAAAAGTAAATTCCACTCATCAAGGGGAAATAATTCCCCCTGAAAATGGGACACCACTCGCGAAGTGAACGTAACAAACGTGCTCACATCACACGCTGACAAGTCTACCCCGCGAAATATGAAACCACCCCTCCGCGAGACTGACAGCAGCTGACTACTATTTACACGGAGGACAAATGCCGGTCCCAGCTGTGTTGTCTGTTGTGTTGGTTCTGTTTATTTACCTTCGGGATGCGCAGAGAAGAAATGCGGCAAAACAGAAGACGCATTCGCCGTCTACTTTGCCTTTCAGTCTTGTCTCAGGTATGTTGATTTATTTACCGTAATTTCCGGACTATAGAGCGCACCTGATTATTAGCCGCACCCACCTCATTCTAAGAGGAAAACCGATTTTGTACATACACAAGCCGCACCTGTATATAAGCCGCATGTGCCCACATTAAAACATGTAACACAAACACAAAATTAACCCAAACCCGACTTCAAGTCCCGCGAATGAAACTAAATGTCCTTCATTAACCCTTGTGCGGTCCTTCGTAAAAGGCACACTGGCTGTGTCCTACAATCGGGTCTTAAAAACCCAGATTCCAAAGTTCAGTTCCATAGACTCATCACCCCACCCCCCAAGGATATATTACTGTTTTCAGTAGTAAGCAATGGCATCCTACAGTACGTATAAAAAGGTACATTTGTGAACCACCGGCTCTCTTTGACCCGAAGGACCGCACAAGGGTTAAAGTCCACAGTCCAAAAATCACAGCCGGCAAAATGAACGGAAAATGATACTTAAGGTTTGATGCAGACCTGCAGAGTCCGGGTCCCGTTGAAAGTAATCCAAGGAAAAAAAAGTGTATATTTCCAAAGGTAAGGGAGGGAAAAATGTCCGCCGCATCCACAAACAGGTGGCTGGTCGCCGCCTCGCCTCATCTATCGCAGAGTCAGCGATAACTTTCTCTTTCGCAGAGAGTTCAGGTCAAACTCCTCCGTGCCGACGTGCAAAAATAATCCACAGGGTCTGGTCGAGCCTCTGTCTTCTCTCACACACTGCCGCGGGTTTTTCTTTAAGCAACTTTTTACCCCCTGTACACCTGTCCGTCAACTTTACCGCTCCCACTTAAACCCGTCACCCCGCGTTTGTTCCGCCCCTCCTTTTTCATTCAGTCTTCCTCGACTCATATATTCCACCGGTCTAAATCTTACCTTTTCTACTCGAGCGCCTCTGGCGGCCGTTAGGAAAATTACATAAATTGGCCGCATCACTGAATAAGCCGCAAGGTTGAAAGTTTGGGAAAAAAGTAGCGGCTTATAGTCCGGAATTTACGGTAAATATTTTGATGTATTTTTTCTTCAATAGTTGGCGATTTATAACATTAACGTTAGCATTACCGCTAGCTTGACAAGGTAACATTACCGGTCATAGCCTCTGTGTGGTAAACTCACTGTCGGCTCACTGAGCTCGCAGTGCATCATGGGTAATTTCATCTTCCACTCAAAACGAAGTCCGCAACCAACCTCACTACATTTTGAGGGTTGATTTTAAGGGCAAAATCGCACTCCCACTTGCTCCCCTAGGTAATGGGACACCCTACCCCTACACATGAACGCGCAAAATCTAGGGTTAGGGGGAGAAATGGGACAGGGCCTTTGGCTCATTATGTGGCCCTTGCTTTGTGTTTCACAGGTACCTCTTGATTGAGAATTTTATCCCTCCTGAGGAAAAGAATAAGATCATGAACCGGCTGCACTTTGACAGTGAGGAGGATCAGTGGAAGCTTCAGCCAGTCATTCCATCTGACAGGTCAGTGGAGGCAGTTTAAAGACAACACTGACACTTTTCACATCTGCACTAATGCAAAAATATGATGGAAAATCACCCTTTATCTATGAATTAAACTGTAATTTAATATATGTTTAAATGACCATAAAGACACAAACAAGGTACAGGTTTGTAGGTGGAAACGGGTACTGTAGAGTACCTGTATGGAAGCAGGTACTATAGTATCTGTATAGAAACACGTACTATAGTATCTGTAATGGAAACGGGTACTACAGTATATGTAATGGAAACAGGTACTATAGTATCTGTAATGGGAACGAGTACTATAATATCTGTAATGGGAACAGGTACTATAGTATTTGTAATGGGAACAGGTACTATAGTATCTGGAATGGAAACAGGTACTATAGTATCTGGAATGGGAACAGGTACTATAATATCTGTAATGGGAACAGGTACTATAGTATTTGTAATGGGAACAGGTACTATAGTATCTAGAATGGAAACAGGTACTATAGTATCTGGAATGGGAACAGGTACTATTGTATCTGTATGGAAGCAGGTACTGTAGTACCTGTATAGAAACACGTACTATAGTATCTGTCATGGAAACGGGTACTACAGTATATGTAATGGAAACAGGTACTATAGTATCTGTAATGGAAACGAGTACTATAATATCTGTAATGGGAACAGGTACTATAGTATTTGTAATGGGAACAGGTACTATAGTATCTGGAATGGAAACAGGTACTATAGTATCTGTCATGGAAACGGGTACTACAGTATATGTAATGGAAACAGGTACTACAGTATCTGTAATGGGAACAGGTACTATAGTATCTGTAATGGGAACAGGTACTATAGTATCTGTAATGGGAACAGGTACTATAGTATCTGTAATGGGAACAGGTACTATGGTATCTGTAATGGGAACAGGTACTATAGTATCTGTAATGGGAACAGGTACTATAGTATCTGTAATGGGAACAGGTACTATAGTATCTGGAATGGAAACAGGTATTATAGTATCTGTCATGGAAACGGGTACTACAGTATATGTAATGGAAACAGGTACTACAGTATCTGTAATGGGAACAGGTACTATAGTATCTGGAATGGAAACAGGTATTATAGTATCTGTCATGGAAACGGGTACTACAGTATATGTAATGGAAACAGGTACTACAGTATCTGTAATGGGAACAGGTACTATAGTATCTGTAATGGGAACAGGTACTATAGTATCTGTAATGGGAACAGGTACTATAGTATCTGTAATAGGAACAGGTACTATAGTATCTGTAATAGGAACAGGTACTACAGTATCTGTAATGGGAACAGGTACTATAGTATCTGTAATAGGAACAGGTACTACAGTATCTGTAATGGGAACAGGTACTATAGTATCTGTAATGGGAACAGGTACTATAGTATCTGTAATGGAAACGGGTACTACAGTATATGTAATGGAAACAGGTACTACAGTATCTGTAATGGGAACAGGTACTATAGTATCTGGAATGGAAACAGGTATTATAGTATCTGTCATGGAAACGGGTACTACAGTATATGTAATGGAAACAGGTACTACAGTATCTGTAATGGGAACAGGTACTATAGTATCTGTAATGGGAACAGGTACTATAGTATCTGTAATGGGAACAGGTACTATAGTATCTGTAATAGGAACAGGTACTATAGTATCTGTAATAGGAACAGGTACTACAGTATCTGTAATGGGAACAGGTACTATAGTATCTGTAATAGGAACAGGTACTATAGTATCAGTGTTTTGGCAGCATGTGTGTGTGAACACAGTTCAGCAGTGGGTTCCATCCCAGTGAATCCACAGGCTTGTGTTTCCTGTGTCTTTATCCCAGCATACCCACTCAGGGCAGGGGAAGGCCTCTCTCTGCTGTGGGATACAAGAGGCCCATCAGCCAGTACGCACAGATGGCTGTTGCCGCGGCTACTGGGGCCCCATCCAGATATCAGGTCAGTGCTGGGATGTTTCACAGAACAAGTTGGTCAAAGTATGGAGAGAATCTATGCATTTCTTTTCTTTGTTAGTGTATTTTTGTGTATTTTGTGGGAAATTTGAATACAAAAAACAAAGACAGAACAGGTAACGATATAAAATGTTTTATCAGGATTAACTGAATTAAAGCGACCCTGTGATCAATCTGATTAAAAATTGTCACCATTTGACAGTCCTAATTCTTGTTATATGTATTCTTGTTTCCATCCATTCTAAGTACTGTTGTCAAAATGAATGCATTCACGCAGTTTAAACCAATCATAATGATTAATCATTATGAATGAATGAATGAATGTTTTTATTTAAGTGTCATGCACATTGAAGTGCCCAGCCCTCATGGGCTTATATGACACTATACAACACTGAAGATGGCCAACAATGCCAACATTTCCAAAATAACAAATCAACTCGGATACAGAATTGATATCCTCAATTTCCAAGCATTTTCCACATATCTGGCAACAGAAAATGATTCTTGCTTAAACAACCAATTTAACATTTCACCTTCTGGCAACCAAAATAAATCAGGTTTTACATTATGGACAGCTCTGAACAAAACAGTTCTTAAACTAAAGTACAAAGGACAATAAAACATAAAATGAAATTCATCTTCAATCACTCGTAAATCACATACAGAACATAATCTTTCTTCTTCATTATGATTAATGGTCATTTTAACACAGTTGTTTACAGTTGTTCTGTTCAAACTGTTGAAGGTGTTAAATAAACATATCAATTCCAAGTATATTCATATTCTTGCATATGTTTTGGATATGTCATGTTATCACATTTTTTGGTGTTTTTTTTACAAGAGTTTATGGAAATGTTGCTTTTCTTTTGGGGTTTTTTGGTGGATTTTAGTAGATTTTAGGCATGTTTGGTATTCTTTTTTTTCCTCTGCATTTTTTCATTCTTAGTGTATTTTTGTGTATTTTGTGGGAAATTTGAGTTAAAAAACAAAAACAAAAAAGTCGACCGACAAAGTGTTTCAATCATGATCAATTGAAATGAATCCAAAGCAACCTTGTGATTAATCTGATTAAAAATTTTAATTATTGGACAGTCTTAGTTTAAACAAACGCCATGTTTAGATTCAATTATTGTTTGTTTCGTGTAACTCCAACTGTCTGGTGTTGTCCTCTTCCAGGCAGAGAATATTATGTTGCTGGAGTTAGACATGAGTCCTCCAACACTGTTCACCCTGAACCTTAACGGAGCTCAGCTGGAGAGGGCGTTCTGTCCCAGGCTGGTCCAGGACCTGCTGCTTCATGTTCCCATCAGAGAACGCAGCAGCGCAGCATCGTCACGGGTCAGGAAGTCCCAGTCCTGGTGAGACAAACACTGGAGAAAGGCTTTTCTTTTGTATTTACAGATGACCTTTAACCTTCCTCTTGTGTTAGGGTCGGCACAGACCCATTTTTACCCCGCCCGCCCCGAAGGGGAGAACATTGTTTTTGGGTTGGTTTGTGCGTTTGTTTGTCTGTTCGTCTGTTTGTCAGCAGGTATATGCAAAAACTACTGGACACATTTCTATGAAATGTTCTGTTAAGTTGTGAGGTGTTCCAGATGAGAACCCATTAAATTTTGGTGAATGTAGGTCAAAGGTCACAGTTACCAAAAATGTGTTTTCACAATAAGAGATGGGGCAAATCATATAAAATGTGTGTGAGGGGGGTGGGGTTTGTTGTGCTTGGAAACAATTGTCAGTTTTAAATACATTAATTAACCATGTAAAATTTTAGTTTTGCTTCCAAAAAAATAATACCAAAAATGTTTTTTCACTAACTTGAAATTATGAGCTTTGTGTTGTTGGGTTCGGTTTGGACCCAGTTATAACAAGTGTTGCCCAGCACAACAAACCCCACCCTCTGACAAATGTTTTACGTGATTGTCTTATCTCTTATCATTGTGAAAACACATTTTTGGTGATTTTGACCGACATTCAACTAAATTTAATGGGATCTGTTGTGGACCACCTCACATCTTTGCAGAACATTTTATGGACATCGATCCAGTAGTTTTTGCGTAAAGGCACTGACAACAAACGACCGAACCAAAAACAAGTGGTGTATATATACAGTATATATATATATATATATATATATATATATATATATATATATATATATGTGTGTGTGTGTGTGTGTGTGTATATAATTTTTTTCCCCATTTTGACTTTGCACTTCATGTAAAAAAAAACAAACCTCAGATTATTTTTCAGAATTTAAATAAGGTCAGAATTCAAAAGTTGGTCATTTTTTCATGATCTTTAAAATTCTGCACACCAACTAAAATTTGCGCACTGGGCCTTTTTACATGAGAGTTTTTATTCCTGTTTAATTCAGACTAAAGGTTAATTCCTCTTTCAGATGAATCATGTAAGCACCTAATTCCAGTTGAAAATGACTGTTCCCAATTAAACTGAATTCTGAATAAAGGCACTGGTTTATTCCACTCATAATTCTGAATTTGATAATTGCTCTGACATGGAAACAGTTCATTCCTCTTTAACATTATTGCTGTCATTCTACACATGCTCCTGGTCTTGTTGCGATGACACATATATTCCACACTGCTGGGATTAGTTTGTTGATTCGGTCGAGCTCCTGGTTCATAATTATTACAAAAATATATTCAAAAATCATATGGTCTAACATGTTGATAGTTGAAATGAAAGCAAAACAGGAAGTGGACGCCATCATTTTCTTCCAGTAGACATCCAGACGTTAAGTGGTCGTTCTGTCCAATCAGAACCCTCTGTACCTCCAGCTGTGAAAGACCAATTGACTCCAGCAGAATACACCTGTTTCCATGGAAACCTTTATTCGGAATTAACATTTCCATGTAAACATGAAGGAAATGGCTTTAATTCCTAACTATTTTATTCAGAATAAATAATTCTGAATTAAAAAAAACAAAAGTGTTTAGTGAGGGCCTTTCTGGGAGGAATACCCAAGGGTTAAACACTATACTTTAACTTTTATACTTGTTTTATGACATCATAAAGCACAAACCACCCACTGTTGCTGTTGAGCCACATCTCCTGTGTATCTCAGCATCTGTCAAAACTACAGCTGCACAATATATTATTTGAGCATCAGCATTGCATTGTACATACATGCGGAGTAGTCACATCGCAGGTCATGCAATTATTTTTAATTTTATTTTAAATTATTTTTTATTTATTAGATTAAATTATATTTCTTTGGTTTTTTTTTTACTTCTTTTTTAATTATTCAATTCAATTATTCAATTTATTTTATTTTATATATTTATTTTTATAAATTTTTAAAAAGTTATTTACTTATTTATTTTTTAATCATTAATTTTATTTTATTTCGGCTGCAAGAAGACACTGAACTCTGTCTCTCTGTCAACCGCTAATCTGTTTGACCATTTGTGTCAGCACCACACAGCTGTTATATTCTCCTGAGTATTTTTTCATGTTGCAATATATATGACAGGATTTTAAAAAAATCGCAATATTAGTTTTTTCTAATATCGTGCAGCGTTCAGCAAAACATTCATTCAGATTTTTTTTGTTAAGTCAATGTTTTTTGTGCACAGGTATCAGGCTCCACGAGCAGCATCTGTCACCCCATCCTCATCCTCTGCTGCCCTGGCATCAGGATCTCAGAGTTTCTCTCAGTCTCCACGACAAAGGCCAGCCTCTGCCACCTATCTGTCCTATGGAAGTCCACTTCAGACCAGCCCCTGAACCACTTGTGGACTGTCCTGTTTCACATGGCACCAAGGACACTGAACTGACCACAAGGCAACAGGCAGACACTAGACTGGGAATCTTTGCACTGATTTAATGTTTTTTTTTTTGTTTTTAATTCTTCCTGACAAGAAAAAAACACTTTAGTATTAAGCATGTATTTAATTTAGCCTTGTTGATTTATTAAGACATGTTACATGAGTGTTGTGGTCTCACTCCCTGTTCTATTGCCTATAATGACTTGCTGGTTATATAATTACCACAAGTAAAGTTGAACTGGAATTTGGTTTGACAAATGGTAAACTGCTTTCGGGCTCATTTCAAGCCTTACCTTTTTATTAGCCTTATTTATTTATTTATCTAACCATGTATGTATCAGCTACACTTAAGATGCCTTTTATTTCCCAGTGAGCATAGGGCCCAATACTAACCCGTGGCCTCTTGGCTTGATGAATTGTTGCTTTTATTTCTAGCTCCTGTTATTCTTGTAAGCCAAAAAAAAAAGATGTAAAGAAGCTTGCAGTGCACTGTTGATATGATTAGCTGCCTTATTTTTTCATGAGTGTGGAATTGTGCAAAGTAATTTTCTCTTACACTTGACAATAAACGAAATATGTCGATGGGCCTGTATTTAGACGGAAGATGAGATTTGGTTTGTATTATTGCCCCTGGACACCTGTGTATATATAACACTAAAAACAAATAAATATCCGTGAGGGAACTACTTGGGCACTTGTATATGACAGCTATATACAGTAAGATGACGTTTCCTTGAGTGTCACGTGACTCTTTACAGTAAGTCCAACATGGCAGACCGAGTGGATCTTACGCGGTAACTAAAGCAACATTTCCAAGTCAAACACAATTTTACACTACTCTGCACAAGACAGCAACAATGAGGGAGAGACAGAAGAAAAAGAAGGGGAGGACGTGGGCGGAAGCGGCTAAAACGGTATTCTGTGCGGATTTTTCCGTGCCATTTGTTGTGGTTGTTTTCCTTGAACGCTCCCACTTGTACAACTGTGTTTATGAGTTCATGACCTGCTGCCGAAGACGAAATGTTGCGCACACCGCCGCGTGAGGCCTGTGTTGACGGTTAGATATTCGGAAGACTTGACTGTCACGAGCTGTCGGTAGCCCCATCATCTGTCACCACCGTCCGTCGACACAGTGATAGCGGCTTGAGCGCAACCCGAAGCATGTTTTCCTTAAAGGCCTCGGTGTGTTGTGTCTAGACGGATACGACTGTCACTCCTCACGATGCGAAGTGAAATAAACTAACCGTGAAGTTAACGTTTCAGTGTTGCGCTCGAGCCATGTTAGCTGCTATGCTAGCTCCCCCTCCCGCTAAAGCAACTCACTTCGTCAACAAGTTTGTTTGGCAGTATTCCTCAATAAAGCGATGTGAGATGTGCAAAGACTCTCATGCATGCTTATTCCAAACGCGGCCCCATTCCCCTTATCACTGACAAAGTTAATCTATAGCGACATGTCACAAGAGGAACAGCTACATTAGTAAACCATGCTAGCATCAGTGGCTAGCAGTCTAGCGTAGCATGCTAATGACTGCAAAATACAGTTGTAACCTTTAGAAGAAACAGTGTGTGACTGAATAGTTGCGTGGGCATGTACTGCTCTGTTGTGTTATTACAGCAGCCATGTAACGCATAAAATTGTTTGTCTGTTAGTGTAACTTGTTTTATAGAGTGTAACGTTCCCTGTCAAAACATATAGTAACTGGCTCATAACTCACCAAAGTTAAGCAGTGTTTTGAATGCCATCACCTCTGGCCAAAAACATTGATAAACTCTGCTTGTTTCATTTATTGTTTTTATCAGGCTTGGCATCATTTTAATATACTGTGTCATGGAACTTTTAGCCTGTATCCTTTCTACTTGAACCATGGCTTTTATTACTGAATCATGGCTGATATTACTTGATAGTGTTTTTATATGCATAATAGTTTTATCTTGTATAGTCTAGTCATCAAAATTTCAAGCAAAGTCTGTCCATTTGTTTAGTACCCCTTACATGGTGTATATTATTTACCACACATAGTTTGTAGTTCAACACATGTTAGTCACCTTTTTGAGCATGACCCCAGATGTCTTAACGTTATGTTATATGTTAACATATATGTTAATGGGGCGGTTTAGGTCCATGTCTTAAATCAGCCTTAAAATACACTAAAATAATTATCTACCAGCCAGTCTGTTTCTCCTTTCTTGGTTTCCTTGTTAGACTTCCTTAATCATGAAGTTACTGGTTTTAATATTGTTGATGAGGGCCTTTTATTGTCACCATGTGCACTCTCAAAGTCCCCAACTCTACTAAATCCATCTCATGTGTGGACATGCCTGCCTGTGCATATTGTTTTTGTGCATGTATACTGGATAACAAGGTAAAATAAGGATCCTCAAAAGCTCACATGATTGTTAGAGCAGTGTTTCCCAAATATTGTACCATGAGAAGTCATCAGGTGTGTCGTGGAAAATGAACCAATTTCACTTTTTTGGTACTGTAAGCAAGCACCGTGATTATAGATGCACACATCACTGATCCACTCAGAGCTATTGAAGATTTGTATCTTCCTCAATTCCTACAAGAATATCAGCTTTGTGTTTAAATAAACAGACCCAGGTTTTATACTGAATAAGTAAACTGAGAATAGTTTGCATTATATTTCAATGAATATACTTTTTGTGACATTTTTGTTTGGTGGTGTGCCTTGTGATGTTTGTAATATAAAATATGTGCTGTGGCTCAAAAAGTCTGGGAAACACTCTGTTACAGGATCTGTGTGTCAATGTGTTGGCTGACAGAGCACTGAGGATTTCAGTTTGGGCTCTAACTGTATTTTTATAACTGGGTCCAAACCAACCCTAACAACACAAAAATCATAATTTTAACCAGAGGATTTCACAAGTTAGTGACAAAAAATGCTTGGTATTATTTTGTTCAAACAAAGTATTCCTGGCAAAGTCAAAAAGCCTTGAAGAAAAACACAAATTATATGTAGTCCATTAATGCATTTAAAACCTAAAAAATTGGTTCAGTGGTGACCCCAACACAAGAGAAAGGTTAAACTCAAAGCTCAATCCATATCAGTATGAACAATATACAATCCAATGCAGCTTTTCTACTTACTTCTGCCCCCTTCCCCTCAACAAATACATGTTTATTATTCTTTCAGGTTTTGGAAAAATATCCCAACACACCTATGAGCCATAAAGAAATCTTGCAGGTGATCCAAAGAGAAAGGCTGAAAGAGATAAGGTAAATATGTTCTCAGGGTCATTATTAATGAAGCACCATACACAGCAGCTTTCATCCTTTATTAATAATTGCTCATCATAGTCTTTTCCTTTTCTTGTTCACATAGTTTTGGTTATTTTACTCAATAATAATTGTTTAATTTCTTTTTGTTTCATTGTCTCTGTTCTCATCCAGAAGGTAAGAAAAAGCTAGTCCCCCCCCATTCCTTCCAAACCCTTACCTTAACAAACTCACTGCAGTGCCATTTCATTTGGTTTTTACCTTTTGCATGTTTTAACAGTAACATGTCCCAGATTCAGTTGCATAAATACACAGATCCATGTTTTATCTGTACGTGCTACAGCCACCTGTCGCATAAAAACCTAATTATCTTTTGCAATATTCCACTATAACGAGATTGTTTTTTATTGTCCATTTAAATAAAATAGGTCTTGAAAATTGATGAAACTGTGTTGTCTTTACGCAAAGCAGAGGTTACAATACACAATACACAAATATTTACACAACTTGGCTAGTTACTGCGCAGATTTTAAGTAACTTCTATAACATCTATAATAGTTGTTTATGTTGGCATATTATATTAAAACTTCTGTTTAATATACTGCATATCAGGTTATGCTATGTAAAATCCCCCATAGGTAAGCTGACATACATGTGTTTAATTGCGTTATGTAGTTATATGATATATTAACTACTCATCTGTTGAAGCATTACTCATCTATCTTTAATTTATTTAAAGAGTTAACAGAAGTAGTTAGGTGTGTTTTTATGCAACAGGCATTTCAGAGGAGGCTCATCTCAGTTATTTCTTCACACAAGAATGAATAGATGAGTCTTAAGTACATTTTATGCAACTGATTCCTTAAAATTTATTGAAATATTTCCTCACAACAACATAGACGTGAACCTGAAATGAACTCACTGATGTCCTCCTGATGCATGATAGATGTTTCTCCCCAGACCTTAGCCCAGTCTTTACCCTTCTTGCGCCTTTTCTTCAAGCTGTCTACTTTAGGTCTAGTGGAATAGGTGTATAATTAATGTTTTTCTTTTGTTTGTTTTTGTCATGATTCAGTGGAACTTCACCGCTGGCATGTCTGAATGCAATGCTGCACACAAACTCACGTGGTGAGGAAGGCATTTTCTACAAAGTCCCAGGCAGGATGGGAGTTTACACATTAAAGGTTGGTTAAGACGTTTGCTTCCATCACTGTTCCTTGAAGAGCAAACCTGACATCTTGAATTAATCATGGGATAACATTATGGAGTTATTTTTGGGACAAAATTAAGCATATTCACAGGAAAGTAATCCTTGCATATTTGGGATATGCATGTATCTTTGGTTGTAGTTGAGGATGAAATTTGCGAACTCTAAAACGAGTCCATTTGTACTTATTGTGTGTTTGATATTTGTCAGAACACGAATCGAAAAGTTACATAAAAAATTACATTCACAAAATGAAAAGTTTGTGAATTTGTATTCGTACACGGTCTTCAGTATGAATATGAACTTCTCAGATGGTAGAAAGTGTTCAAAATAAGTCATTCTCTGTCTCTGTTCTGTGTTCAATGGATAATGCCTGTGAAATGATGATGTAAGCAATGGCGTATATTTGACTTTTCATTTTGTGAAAGTCATTTTTGATGTCATAACTGTTAAAGGCTGAACCACCACCAATTACATCCGGACCAGATCATCCCTGTTCTCCAGGTGCTCCAGGCACAGGTAGAGTGTAGTGGAGGTGGCATCCTCTGTGGTACGGTTAGGACAATAGGTGAACTGGAGCGGGTCATGTGAGGGAGGCAGGACCGAAGTGATGTGGTGTTTGGTCAGGAAGCACTTCATTATTACTGATGTTACGGTGATAGTCATTCATCGTAGACAGGGCTCTACAGTGCGCCCATTTCACTCATTTCATATTTGCGAGCAAATATTTCAGCGTGCGAACGAGGAAAACAAAACAGTCGCACATGTGTGAGTGCTTCTTGTAGCACACAATAAGACACGCACACAGACCTGAGGAACGAATGAAAGAAATGAATTAAAACTGTGTGAACAGCTCCGTATAGTCGAGACGAACACGGCACATATTGAAAGGATTAACCCTTTAACTCCTGATGCGTCAGCGCTGACACGTTCTGAGTGGATGGTTTAGTTTAAAAATTCAGACAAATTCAAGTGTTTTTTAACTGTTATTTTACTGAGAATTTGGTTCATGGAACTGATGTACAGGTGTCGAAAAGCAATTGATTAAGAAAAAGAAAAAACCCAAACTAAAACTACTGGAACTAAATTACAACACTAGTTATTTATTCCTTTTTTTTTTTTTTTTTCTTACTTCATTTTGGTTTTTGTTTTTTGCCCTTTTTTCCACGTTATTTCTAATTTTGTGAATATATATTAGTTTCTGTTGATGTTGCTTATTTTGTTTATTTTTCTGTTTTTTTTATTTTATTATTTTTCTTTAATTGTGTTCTGTTAGTGTCTTACTTTGTTCATGTAACATATTATTTTGTTGGTTTATTATTCATTTTTGTTCATTTTACTGATCACTTTGACTGTTTTTTGTTCATTGTGTTGCTTATTTTATCTTATTTTATTTTTTATTGTGTCTCAGTCTCAGTAGTTAAAGGGTTAATCATTCTAAAATGTATCTAATAACAAGGCAGCCAATACAACGTTCTAAAATGTATCAAAGGACAAAGCATCCCATAATACAAAGTTATGTTATGGTCTGCTCTAAATTAACACAAATAACAGCAGTCATTCAAGAATGTTGGTATCTGTGCGCAAGTACTGCACTGTAAATAAATAAACATTTAAAACTAAAACCGACTTGTGCCCCTATTTTTTTGTGTGCTCCTAAATTTTTTAACTTAGGGGCACGTGTGCTCCTGGAAAAAAAAGTTAGCGTAGAGCCCTGATCGTAGACACTGTGGAATAATAGCAGAAGTTTTGTAGCAGGCCAGTACAACAGCCTGACCCAGGGAAATGTTAAACATGTCTGTGAGGACATGTGTCAGCTGTTCTGCACATCCTTTGAGGATGCAGCCTGGTGTCATGTCTTGGGTTGACTTTCCTCACGGCCCGTCAACTGGGTCTGGACACAGCGCTTGCTCGTCCTCTGCTGAGTGATAAGATAATATAATTATTGTGATATGACTCAAAAGCAGGTTCAGATTCAATAGATGTGACATGATTGTGATGAATATCATCATTATTGTGAAATACATTTACCTCTAGGGTTTGTTTGGTTTATGGTTTCACCTGAAACATGTACAAATGATTCAGTCTTTGTTGTTAAGCTTAGTTACTCCACCAAGGAACGGTGGAGTTATGTTTTTGCTAGCATTTGTCTGTCTGTTAACAAGATAACTCAAAAAAGTTCTGGAAGGATTTGGCTGAAATTATGAGGAAATGTTGAGACTGACACAAGGAACAAATGATTACATTTTGGTGGTGATCAGTTGAAGTGTGTGTGTGTGGGTGAGGTGTGTTTTCTTTTGGTTGATTCAGACAGACCACTGCTTACAGAAGTGAAAGTGAAACCTATTACTCATTTAGGTCATGGGGGGGGGGGGTTCCAAGTGCTTTTCTAGTTTTACTCATGCCAACATTTTTGACCAGTTAAGTCATTAAAATATACAAAAGCAAGTCATTTAACAATCGTAGATTTCAATTCAATTAAAAAAAAACTATTTATCCTAAAGGGCATTTTAAAAACAGTGGAGGAGCAGGGTTCCCGCAGAGCCTTGAAAAGTCTTAAAAGGCATTGAATTCATTGTTCTAAAAATAAGGCCTTAATTGGAATTGAAATGTCTCGTTTCATCATCTGAACCCGCTTTATCCTCACTAGGGTCATGGGGGTATAATCCAGCAACAATGGGTGAAGGTGGGGTACACCCTGTATGAGTCTCCAGTTCATCTCAGGTCTGAACATATATAGACAAACAATCACTTTCACATTCACACCTATGGACAATTTAGATTAACTAATTAACCTATCAGTGCATGTGTTTGGATGGTGGGAGGAGCCTGGAGAAAACCCACGCGGACATGGGGAGAACATGCAAAATCCACACAGAAAGGTCTGGTGTGGGATTAAAACCAGGGTCCTTCTTGTTGTGAGGCACGGGTACTAACCACTGCACCACCGTGCCGCCCGGAATTAAAATGTCTTAAATAAAAAGTATTTGGTAACATTTAGGCTGTCTATATTACAAAAATAATTTAGGGTGTGTAGAAAATGGGGGCACATCATTCTGTGGGTGTAGTAGTCCTTTAGCTATACTAAGTTTTTTTACAAGTGTGTGTTTATATGGTGTGTGTGTGTGTGTGTGTTATATATTCAAAATTTCGAAGTTATGCATCTTGATGCAAATCGTTTATGAATGTGCAGCAACTGGACCAAATAGTTATGTTCTATTTAAAATAAACAGTTAGTAAAACTGCCTCCAGGTAATTCATGTTCTGTTTTTTTTCCCTTTTCAATTTGGGTTCATTGTCGGCTTGGTCTTAAATTAAATTTCAAACGGCATTAAAAAACTGTTACAAAAGTCTTGAATTTAACTTGCCCTGAGCTGTAGAGTTGCCCTGAAGAGTCAGCAATGTCAATGTTAGTGCAATTATAAAAGCATAAAGATTAGTTAGTAAAATGAAAAGTTAAATAACAATTAAATAATAAAAAGTTAAAAACCCTGTGACCCTGGTGAGGATAAAGCGGGTTTAGATGATGAGAGAGGGAAAAAAAGAAGTAAAAAAACAAAACTATCACCATGGAGCAACAAGTACAAAAGACAGACCTGATGTAATTTGAATCACAAAACATTGTGATGCATTGTGGGAGGTAGCAGAAGTGTAGGTGTCATGGAATTAAGTATGATTATTGGAGGGGGGGTATATATGTGTGTATGTGTGTTTGTGTTGGGGGAAAGGTGGAGATATAGGGAGCTTAAGTGACGCGATTGTATTTCCGGTCGATTTCCGGGCAATGGGGCCCAAGTGCCATAAAAAAATGAACGCGAGTCAATGGAGGGATAAAAGTAATTTTCTGGTCCCGTTTGAAATGTGCTACAGTTTTCACATATGATGTCTGTGAATTTTAAAGATACATTTTCACATTGAGAAAGCACTCACTTTGGACAAGCATCCAAAGTTACGTTAGGTTTTATGTGAGAGTAAGTAAAGGACTACAACGTTCGTCTCACAAATATGACGTCACCACCAAGCTTCACCATCAAACTCTTTGAAAATGTCTGTGACTTTGGCGAGCTTCACCTTCTTTCAGGACGAAGGTAAGAGCATCAAATGTGGAGAAAACCACTTTAAATCGGGGCATGTGGAAAGTGGCAGCTACTCCAGGTTAGGGAAAGATTCTGCTGTGATGTCAGCTATGCTACGTCTTATATGTAGTCCAAACAGAGTCCAAATAATGACATATTTTTACACGCTAATAAATCACAAAACACGTATCAAACAAACTCCAAACACAAATCATTGGTTATGATTTTAATTGAAGTACAGCAAATGTGTGATTCAGGGCATAAAGTAAAGTGGACCAGAAAATAATTATTTTCTCCTCATCTACTCTCATGTAAAATTTTTCCCGAACTTAGGCCCAGTGGACCTACCGGAAGGGGCGGAGACTTCGGCTCCCTATTAAAAGTTGAGGAGGACGACCACCTTAGAAACAAAGGTGGCCCTTCTCCTGCAGCCAGGGCATCTGAGCCTGCATCTGGAGGGGGGCCACTCAAAGGCAGTGTGGAGTGGGTGGGAAGAGTCCTTTATTATCTTACCAGTTAGCCTGCGTGTCTGCTGGTCACAGATATGTGAGAGAGGTCTTATGGGCAGACCAATGATCTTTGAGCACACGGTGACTGTACTCTGCAGGCGGTTTTTGTACTGAATGTTGATGGAGTGGAACCATGAGGTCATTGACAATGTGATTACACTCTCAGTGAAAGAATAATAAAAAGTCAATAGAATGTTTTTGCCGACACCAAAGGAATTGAGCTTCCTCAGGAGGTACTGACGCTGGTGGTACTTCCTGAGAATCTCCTCAGTGTTGGAGGAGAATCTCAGGAGGTAGTCGAAAATGGTTCCTAGGTACTTGTGGTGTTTGAATTTTTGTGATCATAATGGTCAAAATATTAAAGGTATTTGTCTTTAAAGGTCTTAAAAAAAGGGTTAAATTTCAATTTCTGGTACATATAGACGTCCTCAAATAACATTCATCAAAACTGTGGATTTTCTGAGTGATTCCTGCAAGTGTGGCATGACTTTGCTGTAAAATTACTTTCGAGCTTCTGTTTGACATTACATTAGGATAATAAACACAGTACTTTTTTTTTCTAATAGAAGGACATCTCGGATGTGGTGAAGGAGCTGTCTGAGGAGGTCTCTGAGGAGAGCAGTGACAATCTTTCCGACTCCCGAAGCACAGAGAATGACAGTGCCATGAGTCCAGAGGGCAGGAGGGGAAGGTGGATGCGAAGAGGTACTGTTACCTACATGTAGGACCATAAACAGTACCTGCTCTATTACACGGTCTGACACGTTTACAGTTTTCTTTAATGTTAAACTAGTGTGCACTGCTGTTCAAAACAACTGAGGTACAATTATTAGAAAAGCAAAAAGTCCCATGTGGAGTAAAGGTCAACTGATAGTTTTAAAGGTCAATATAATAAGAATAGTTTGGACTTCACACTCCACCTTTCAACATATTAGAATGCGAGTGTTTCTGTATGAATTAGGACTTCACGGCTTCCTTTTAATTCTGTTTTTACACAGAAAATGTACTTCAGGTCTGAAGTTTTTTGGCTAGTATTTGGCTTATGGGCGCTGAGGTCCTCTGGCAGTGGCTTTTTAATTGTTTTAACACGAAAGCCTACGGTTATGTTTTTCAGTACTATGTCCCTGCCTGTGGAACAAACTCATGGGGAACTTTGAAGTATGGCATTAAATTTCACAGAGGAGGTATTAAATTTCAGGGTAGCCTCCGGTTAAAGGTGTCATTCCACTCAAAACCACTTTTCCACGCTCCTTTTGGAATCTGATGGGTCACCCCGACTTACCAACACATGCTCCTTTGACAGTGGTTTGTCACCTCCACTGGCTGCATACTGCATTCACAGAAAACAACAAGAGGAACAAGGACCCAGAAAAAGACGGTCCATCTGACATCAGATGGACTTTAACTTCACCCACGTGGGATTAAACCCATCCTCCATTGCAGCGAATCTGAACTAGCACTAGCATTAGCATCTACAAGAGAAGATTGCACCACAGTAGTTGCTGCACAAACTTGAAAAAAATGGCAGATCAAATTGGGTAAAGGGCTCTCTGTGGAAATAAAGCCTCGTTTTATTCCCTGCATGTTATCAGAACAAGCAGCGACACGAAACCTAGCTGGATGCTACTCTGGTAAACATAAACATGGAGAGCGAGAGGGGAGGGGGGAGTGTTCCTTCACGCATTCTAAGCCAATCAGAGACACCTCATTACAGAGTGATGGACATGTATGAGAAAGTACCGGTAAACTCTTGTTCAACCTCAAGTCATTTTTCTACCATGGAAAAGCAGCTTGAAACAAAGCAATCCGGAGTTTGTTTGTTTTTTTAAATGGAACCAACATACAATGTAATAAATAACAATGGAGAACAGTGCAATATTAATGAAATAACAATGGAATGACACCTTTAATGCATCGTCTGTTATCAAGATGCTGAAAAAGTAGATGGAAGCTCTATCATCGAGCCATTGTGTGTCGAATAGTGCAGGAATGACACTGCAGGGGGCAGTGTGTCCTTTTAGTCAGCATTTACGTCATTGGGGAGAACAGACGAAGAACAAGTGGTTGGAACAGGCATACGTGAACATGAACCAAGACGGGGAAGTGCAAGTTTAGTGATAAGTGTGATTGAGGAGCCGAAATACAACAGTTGGTTATCAAAAACAACGCTGGAATATGAAGCGCTATGTAAAGTATGTGGTAAAGACATCACATTAGGAACAATAGGCTGTAAAGGCCTTGACGCTCACATGAAAGGGGAAAAGCATACACACTATGCTGCTAGTCAGGCAACAACGGTCCCCATGACAGTGTTCACCCCAACGATCACAAAGACAAGTGCAACGACAGCTTTGCCTTTAGTGTCTGCAGGTCCCAGCACAAGTGGTTTAGCTGCATTTGCCCCAACCGCTATGCTGTGGGTTCTGCAGACGATATGTTTTGAACTTAACCTAGAGTGTGCTTCTTTTTTTTTACTGTACGTATTTGTTCTGCGATAGTGGTCTTATTTTTTTTTTTATACTCAAAGTTCTTAAAATGGTCTTAAAAAGTATTATTATTATATTTAGACAGTTGCTTAAACAGTGCTGTTTTTTTTATCTTTATTTTTTATATTCTCCAGCATTTCATCGGCAGTTGTGGCACTTTTCATTGTGCGACAAGTGCCATATAAATATTGATTGTTTGATTGATTGGCTAATGTGTTTTCAGAGAGGATGGGAGGTTAAATATGTGATTGAGGGTTTTAATTACTGATCACTTGTTCAGAATCAGCCAGATACAGTTCCAATGCTCTACCCCATATACTGTAGATGCACAATATATTGTTTGAGAACTGTCATTGTGATATACGTGTCTACAAGAGTCACATCACAGGATCTGCAATGTAGGAGGTAGATTAACTCAACATGTTCTCATCTAATTTCAAGGGTACCTGACACACTGTATTTGTATTTATTTAGTTAGTTAGTTACAGGACAGTAGCATGGGAGTTTTTATTTCTGTTTAATTCCCAATAAAGGTTAATTCCTCTTTAAGATGACCTTGTAAACACCTAATCCCAGTTGAAAATGATAATTCTGAGATAAACTCAAATCTGAATAAAGTCACTGGTTTATTCCACTCTTAATTACAAATTCGATAATTCTTCTGGCATGTAAACAGTTAATTCCTCTTTAAATGAGACCTATTATGCCAATCCCTGTTTTTCTACATACATACAATGTTATAATGTCGAATGTCGACTGCAAACCTCAGCAAAATTAGAATACATGAGTGATAGTGTTTATGCCATAATCCTGCAATGTGGTTTCCTGCCACTTTAATCAGCTTGTTGCAAGATGTTCACGAGATGTGTACAAAACCTGACATCATGTTGAAGCATCCAATTGGGACGAATGCTCCAACAGCGTGCAAAACACGCCCACCCCGCATATAAATCAAACTTTCCTGGGAGTTATGTTTCCAACCTGAAGAAGAGAAAAGATGCTTCCCTAAACAGTCCATCGTTGTTTTTTCAACTGTGAAGGAAAATATCAAATGTTGGGCATGTTTATAGCGCTGTAATGTAACATAACACGTGAGTAGTCGAAAATATTAGCATGCTTGATTCCTCCCGGCTCAATAGTGAGAATGGCGCGCCAGAGAAATTTATATTAAGACCGAAAAGCTTGTGACTTGATAAACTCTGTGTACAGTAGCCAATGTTAGCCTACCAGTATCACACAGTAAACAAATGCATGCATCGGGGCACATCCGAAAACCTCAGTCTGTCTCTCGTTCTGCCCCCCTGGAAGCCTCCACTGAGCTGACCAATCAGAGAACAGTG
The DNA here is from genome assembly GCA_020466265.1 of Siphamia tubifer. Classification (NCBI taxonomy): domain Eukaryota; kingdom Metazoa; phylum Chordata; class Actinopteri; order Kurtiformes; family Apogonidae; genus Siphamia; species Siphamia tubifer. The sequence continues at coordinate 8,922,546 of CM035804.1, read as the reverse complement.
AGATTGGCCAGAAGCCAAAACCACGCATTTCAGACATAGGCAGATATTGGCTTGGATCGGGATTTTTGTGAACGCCGATATGAGATAACTATGGTGTTTTTGAGCTGGAAATCATACAAAAGCTACTGCGTAGGTGCTCAAAACTCACATAATGATAATTAAAACTGAGTATTGATGTTCTGCATCAACGTCACTATACCACGTGACCATTTTTCACTGTACAGCGAAAGTGCAGAATTGTAAACAGAGAAGCTAATGGATAGTCCCGACAAGAAAATTAACAAAACATACTTCATTTGTAGTTTTTTTACTAGAGAGATATGCGGCATGTCTGTTCCGTTGTCATTGGAGGTGGGTCACCTTGTAGGTGTCCACAAGAATCATTATCTTGATTAACGAAATCTTGCTGGATTACAGATGGATCTATTGTCTTCCTCCAGAGAAGTTCACTGATTTAACAAAAGTGCATTGGTTACCACACTTCACTCAACATGATTTGATTCAATATGTCATTAATGGAATACCCCCGATTTTAAAGTCATATTGAAAATATGTTATGCTCTATCAATGTTATGTTGAATTTGCTGCTAGATTTAATTTGTACAAGAGATGAATGAGTTTGTTTATGTTTTCTATGGCATCATTGAAAATAAATATTCAAACTTAACTAAGTTACCTAGTTGGATAGATAGTATGCAATTGTTCATTTTAGCTTAATCAACCTTAATTTCATAGCCTGTGTCTTTATTTTACTAATAGCATTTATGCATTCCGTGTTTGTTTTCATAGATCTATTTATATTTACAGTGCACCTAGCATAGCAGAAGCTAAGTTAGCTTCTAAGTAGATCAACGATACTGTTAGCTGCTAAATGCTACAGTATGGTAACTTCAACCTTACTTTATGGAAAGTTGTTATGTTAGCCTTACTCCCAATGTTATGGCATGATCTACCATTTATAAATGAGACCACGAACCAAGGTGAACCTAAATGAGATGTTAATAGAAACTTAATGTTTACTGCATAGTCACGAGTTGTAGGACAAATGCCAGACTTTGCGGTTGATTGCTGCGATCCACCTCAGCCTTCCCTCTTTATTTTTCGGGATCCAGTAAAATGTCACACCTGGCTTGTAGCCTTGTCTGTTTGCACAACCCACAGCACAGCAGGCACCCATCATGTTACTACAGGTGTCTGTACATCAATACTTAACGTTTTCTTCCAGTAGACACCGAGAAGTTAAGTAGACGTTCTGTCCAATCAGAACCCTCTGTACCTCCAGCTCTGAAAGACCAATTAACTAGAGCAGAATACACCTGTTTCCATTGAAACCTTTATTCTGTTATTTATGTCCATGTAAACACGAAGGAAATAGCTTTTATTCTGAATTATTTTATTCTGAATAAATAATTTGGAATTCAAAACTTGTCACTGACAAGTTTTGTCAGTAAGACAAGTAGCTCTCTGGATAATTCTCTCACGCCACCCTGAGGTAATAGAAGGTAAACAAACCTCAAAGGGAGGAATCTGACACTTCCACCCACATTGGGAAGGGAGAGGGCGGCAAACTCCAACTCCAGCCGGTGCAACCCTGTGTAAATGTGTATGTCGAGTTTGTCTTTCAGAAAGAAACTCGAAAGAGTCCTGCTGCCTTATGAGTCAGAATGACTCATAAGGCAGCAGGACTCTAAAAGGGGGGGGGGGGTGATATATATCTCATAATGTCAGTTTTTTTCTCCAAATCATGCAGCCTTAATCCCATGTCAGGAGGAACACAACAGCTCCTCTCACTGTGATGTCATGGCTTTAGTAGGATTCTTGAACAGTGTCAGATCTTTGAAGTTTGTGTTGTTATTTGATTTCTCCCTCATTTCAAAGCTATTTCACACTAAACATGAAATCATGCACACATTTTTTTTTTTTTTGCCTGAACTGGAGTCAAACATCTCAGAGACAAAATGTTTCTTCCACGCATTCTGGGAAGCAGAAAGCAATTCAAACAAACATCAATCTGTTGCATGGTGATCTCAAAATACCACTTGAAATTATTTTGACACAGATGGAGCTCCTCAATGAGATGGAACTCATCATGTTCTGTGTCTCAGTCCAAAACTGTAGACACTCACTACTGTCACTGCATGTTGTCGTTTTAAATGTAAGCTTTTTTTATGGTCTGCAGTGCACAGTTTAATGGCTGAGTTAAATGTATTAATTTTTTTTTAGAAAATGTGTTCACTTTATTTTCTCAAACATTATTCATGAAATTGTTTTTAAATTTGACATATGTTTTTTTTACACATGCTCGCAATTGTTAAATTTTTATTACACATTTTTGGAAAGTTTTTAAAAAGATTGAAAGTTAACATTCCAAATTAATTCCTGGGTAGGCAGGGTTTCAGTGTGTACTGATGTTGTATGATCTGGTGGGGGGTTTATTAAACTCTGCTTACTTTTTCAGTTGTTTGTATCTTACATTAAATTACGTTCTATCAGCGTTTGCCACTTCCCTTCCTCACCAGAGGTGGAAGTATCTAAGTGAAAGTACTTCATTATTGTACTTAAGGAGATTTTTTTAGGTATCTGTACATCAGGTATTTATTCTGGTATTTACTTTTGACTTTTCCTCCCTACATTAGTTCCTAAATACCTACTTTATACTCCTTACATTCTCAGAATAGACTCATTACATCTTTCAAACTAAACAGATGTGGCTTCAGAGAGAAAATCAGTGAAGGAGAGAAGCTGTGATTTTCTATATTATAATTATGACTTTTATCTCATAATGATGCATTTCTTATCTCATTCATATTAATGTTTTATCTTAATTGTTGCATTGTATTTCCTAATTTGCAACTCCTTCTCATAATTATGCATTTCCTGTTTCATATTTATTACTTTATTATTTTTTTCTCATAATGTCATATTTATGACTTTTTTAATTTCATAATGATGCTATTTTATCTTAGTTCTGACTTTTTTTTTCCTAAATTTTTCCTACATTTCCTGCCCATACATACAAAACTGAGTAACTGTGACCTGATCAAACACATTATCTACACAGTAACTCACTTTTAAAGGCTTTATTTTTCAATACTTTTGAAACTTTTCAGATTTTTCCCGGTTAAACAAGTATTAATTCATCCCTACCAAAAAATTTTGCAATTTTACGTTTAACTTTTAAAATGTTTTATTAATATTGAGAAATCTCCTTTTTTTCCCTTTTACTTCAGTTACTTAATTATGTCAAAATGTTCACTTTATCTCACAATTATGACTTTTTATCCCACAGTCTTGTCCTACACGGTAACTCACTTGTAAAGATTTTACTGTAGATACTTTGGAAACTTTTCAGATTTTTTTCCTGGTTAAATATTATTACAATTCAGAATTTTCAGTTTTTACTTTTACTTCAGTAAAGGAGTTGCATCAGTACTCCAACTTTTATCAGAGTATTTTTTTCATATATGTCGCTATACTTCTACTTAAGCACAGAATATAAGTGCCTTTGACACTTCTGTTCATCACCCATTAAAATTTGGCAGTTATATAAACTGGAAAATCATTGTATTGATGTCAAATTCATCAGTATATCTTGAGCTAAATATAATTCAAAATAATAATAATTTTTTAAAAAGTCTATGATTGATCTGATGGATTGTGAAAATATCCTACATCCAAACTAAACTAGCCTCAATAGAAGATCATTTATCCTATAAAGACTGTAGCTGTTGTGACTTTCAAAGCCCCAGTATTCATTATCACAGTTCTGCTGATTGGTTACAGTCAGTAGCTCAGTTACGCTAACAAGCGGTCCGCCCCTTCTCGCACATTTTTGAAGTTGTTTCAGAAACACAGGAAATGCAGCTGTAACAGGCGAGAACAGTTGAGAGAAACAGGCTTCGCAGCAAACATTTATGCCACTGTTATGTTAAAGTCATTCCTGGAATACAGAGAACACCAGACATGATAATAGCAAAAGGTGGGTGAGTCTAGAATAATTTAGTTTAACCCTTTGCTGCATACTGGTCAGTCCAGTGGACAGTTCTTCTACAGCTGTTCTCTTCATGGGTTTAGTTGTTTTAGTTCCATATCAGTCAGTTCATATCATTACTGTAACTTGGCGGTTCTTAATACCTGATCTGCACTAACATGTTTACCTGTAAATTAATGACGTGTTGTTATTAGACTAACAGTCTTCTTGAACAAAAATTGCATTGAAAATGTTTTATTTCATAGTGTTCTGATATTGCGTTTTAAATACATATGTCTTTGCTTAAAAGCTTGAATATATGTTTTCCAGCTGAGTGGACATTTTTGTAACACCATAAAAAAATAGGTTCATTGACAATATTTCAATCACATTACTTTTTCCATCCCTAAAGAGAAATAAAAACACTTAGGAAAAAAAATCTTGACTAAGGTTCTTGTCATTCGTGCATTAAAGGGTTAATTTACCACCAGACATTGGTGCTCATACAGCACATACTGGCTGTGCTCTGTCAATTACACACCTGGACACCTGTGCCTGATTGCAGCACATATTTCAACATCAAGCTTTTCATCAAGTACCAATTATTTTAGTTTTTCTCAAGCATTGACACAAGACTCATTAATTCTCTCTCTGCTACTTGAATATTTTAAGTGACTGTTGAAACAGGAAGCTCTATTTTCTCTGCATGACCTGTGACCACTTCCTCATTATGCACAAGTTATAACCTGCTAAGCAAATACCATGGATGTGCAAGTCAGTGGGAGGGCTCACGCATTTTCATTTTAAACTAATAAATGCAGAGAAGTCAAAAAAATGCATATTAAGTGGCAGTTGCATTGCATCACTGTGTAGGAGAGGTAGAGACGTGCAGAGGCATTTCTCTGGACTTTTTTTTTTTCAGTAATCGGATAGTTTCGTCAGGTAAATGTGTCTGCGTCATTGTGTCTGGTGACAGTTTCAGTTTCAACAAAACAATAGCATGATGTGTGATTACATCTACACACCTCCCCCAGGAAATGTATTTTGCCACTTATTTCGTGCTTTCATATTTCATAGTTCCCTCCAAGCTGCAGTCCCAGCCGTCATCTCCGCAGCCTCGATGTTCGTCGCCTTCTATCTCCACCAGTAAACTCATCTCTCCCTCTCAGAAACACAGCAAGAAAGCTCTCAAACAGGTAGAGATTTATTATATATTTCTATGTTTTTATTGTGAGGGTGATAATGTCACAAGGATAAATATATTTGCTGTTGATACAAGCAAATGTTACATGACCACACCCTCATGTCGACTTACCTACACACACACAGTGTATATATATATATATATATATATATATATATATATATATATATATATATATATATATATATATATATATATATATATATATATATATGTATATATATATATATATATATACATATATACACACACGTATGCTGTGAATATGCTTACTTTTCTCCATAGATTTGTTGCATCACATGCAGTAGAAAAAAGAGAATCCTAAAGAAAATGACTTACTCAAACATTTATACAAATGACCACTTTTAGCTTTTTGTCTCTATCAGGTGCTATTCATCCTTCCACTTTCTGTTAAACATTTTATGTTACTTATAAAAAAAAAAAAACCTAAAACAGTGAGGTGTCAAAAAACAAACAAACCTATAGCTGATTTTAAAGTATAGTTGTCCTCATAGTCATTGTATTAAATATGTTCCTTTTGGCTGCCCTGTGCCTTTTTTGTTCCGTTTAATTAGATTTTACATGATTATGTCGATTATAATTCACTCCATCTGTGCTGGTGTGGAATCTTCAGCTTTATAAGACTTATTTGTATAAATTTATTGGACATAGACAGCACAAGAAAATGTCAGTTTGGCTGAAATGTTAGCATAATGGCACCCTTGTGTTTGTATTTCTCTCAGCTTAAATACAGCAGTAATCATTTAGCTGTCTGTCTTTTTAGTCCATTTTTTTAAGGATGATGAGAATTTTTGACACTTTTACTCCACCAGAGCTGGTGTCATGCCTGTGTTATGCAACCTGTTTCACTGCTGCTCCATTATTTAGCTGCTATTTAATGAGGCAAGTGGCCCTGAGGGAACAGATGAAGAAAAACTAGTGTTATGCACACGCACAGTTTTGTCTCATAACACTGGTAATTTCGTCTTTGATTATTATTCTTATTTCAGGCCTTGAAGCAGCAGCAACAGAGAAATCAGCGTCGACAGGGGGGGATACCCACTGCCTCCAGTCCCAGATTGCTTCTGAAGACCATTAAAGACATAACAATGGCTGACAGCATTACTACAAAGTCTGGTAGGTGGACACTACACTGGTAAATAAATATCATTCAGTAGCAGTACACTTGGATTTGCTGTTGTATCATTATTAGGGTTGGGTACCGAAAGTCGGTATAGTTATAGAAGGGGTGCAAATATTAATAGTAGTAACCAGACGGAAATGTAACGTGATTTTTCATGACCATATTTTGGAACCTCACATATATGCAGCTGTTGTTTAATTGCGCCCTCTATTAACTGTTAACAGAAGCGCACACACATAGGGTGAACACTGGCATGAAAGAGGAAATGAGGACAAAAGCCCTAAAGTTAGGACAGACGGGCCCGGGGGGGGAGGGGGGGGGGGTGCACACATTGCATAGCCTACGACATGCTATCTGCCTGTAAACAGTAGCAAGAGTAGCAAGTGTAAATAACGGGTGGGGATTTATGACGATTAATGCAACGGTGGCGGATGATTGTATGAAAGGAGGACAAAATGTGAAAAAGCCGGACACTTGACAGAAGGCCAGACAGATGGCTCTAAAACCGGACTGTCCGGATGAAATCCGGATGAATGGTCACCCTCCACACACAGCAGTCCAGACATCAACATGTCGAAGGTGAAAAGGTGTAACGTGCGGTTACAGTTCACAAGAAGTTCCAGATTCTTCCATATGCTACAGGTGTTTAAAGACTTTTACATGTGTTTCTGTGATGAGCTAAGTAGCCTAGCACTGTGCTAATAGCACTAGCCTAGCACTGTGCTAATAACACATTAGAAATGACAAAATACCCAGCGTGGAAATGACAGATGCAAGAGATAAAGCTTCAGACCAGCTACTGACAGTGACAGACTGAGGAGTTTTAATAATAACTACAAATATTACTAATTAACTGGTACATGTGAATTCCTCTGCTGGTGACATGACATGTGGTGTTAGGTTAAAATAAAGATAATGAGTTATTATTAAGAATACTAGGTCAATGAATTGTAGCAGAGGCATGGTCTCACAGTTTGAGCGTTTGTCAGACAGACTGGTTCGCTAAGTCACCGGTTAAATTTGTACGTCATAGTTCAATAATTTTTTGATTGAACCATAACATGATTTTGGTTCTGTAATTTTTTTCATTTTTTTCTTTGTAAAGTACTGATTTAAATACCATTTAGGAACCGGTACCATTTAGAATGTACTGATTTGGTATCGAATGAAACCCCTTCCGTACCCAAACCTTATCATTATCCCAATATGATGCATGTCATTGAAAGCATCTGTATTGAAGTTGAATCAGTTGGGTCTCTTTGCTCATCTCATCATAAAATACTTTTCCACTAACCCTCAAATATCACAAATATAACTTTTGTATGAAAATATAACCAATGAAAAAACAATAATTTTGACCAAACTCTTGTTTTTTGATTAAACATTTTTTTCCACTGGCAAACAGAGGTGGGTAATTCCAGGTCCTGTCATGTGTTGGTTGAAACCTGTTTATTGAACCAGTCCATCTCAATGAGCACAATGCCACATCCAGGTAAATGGGATAATTAGTGGAGTCACCTGTGTTCAATGAACAGCTTTGAACCAATAACTTCGACTTGATGAACCTGGAACTACCCACCTCTGCTGACGAGAGGTGTTTTTGTTGTGCATATCGCAAATGGTATATTGCACAGAATTGCAACACAAAGACCTTTTTTCACAAATAACACTCAAGTGAATTAAAAAATGGATGTTAATGAACATTACAAGTGAAGAAGAAGGGTTTGAACAGAAACATGGTGGAACCGAGCGTCGGAAGGATGAGCCCTGACAGCGTCATGTGTAACGAAAAGAGCACAGTTTAACTTCAGAGACACTATTACTCACAGCTCTGTCTGAAAACACATCAGTATATACAGTCAACAGCACAACATACGCAGAGCACACTTCCTGCCTACACAATAAAAGCATAACAAGTTATATCTTATATCTAATTTGATCTGGTTTATTTTATTTATTTGAACATTAAGAAAGAAAAGGAAAAAAACCCACTACATTTATTAAGTATATCTGATACATATATAGATGCATACATACATATAAAATGAAAATGAAAACCATTAACAAAAAATACTTATATAGTAACAATACTCAATAATAATAATATTAATATGTATTCGTGGAAAAATAAAAATAAAAATAAACCAAAACTAAAAGGAAGGAAAAGGACCTGATCCTAATTATGTAATATGGACCCAAAATGACCCACTGTGGACAAAATAAATAAATAAAAACCTTCACACCCCCATCTTATGAATATATATGTGAGCTAGAGGGTCTATATATGATTATATATATATTTACTGATGCTAACTCTGACATATTTACATATTTCTACTGAAATGTGTAAATATGTGCATTATTCTGCCTAAATAAAGATTTAACTAACTAACTAAATATATATAATAATAAAGAATATTTCTGCAAAACAGGATATTTATGTCCTTCACCATGTTTATGGAATAACTGCTCGTGTCATCTCGCAGTAATAAATAAACAAATCATTGCATTTGTGATTTAATTGAAAAACATTATTATTCGACATATTTAGTAAATGTGAGTAAAGTTTTACACAGATATCCAAAGGAAAAGCGACTATAGTGTATTCTTTTGTTTGTTCTGTCTAAAACAGATCTGTGTCACACTGTTGGGGCGAGGAAGGTGTCCCAGAGGTCAGGTCGCCTTAATGCAGGTAAGTCTGATATACACTTAAATAAAATGTATTTAAGTATAACACTAGTGAAGACAACAGCTGCAGCCTGTGCATTGTCTGATTTATTTGTTGTTGATGTTATTGCTGTGATTTAATGTGATGTTCCTGTTTTAATCTTTAAAAACAACCAATTCATTCGTTCCTACTTCTAAGCATGATTAAGACAAAAACATACATATTAGTCACCTCATTTATATACTCGTCATCAATCAAATCTTTGCACACTTTTTTTAAAATAATTTTTATAAATGCCAATTTGAGAAATAAGTCATAGTATGTTGATGACCCCGAGAACTGCACAATATACTGTCTGAGCATCGACATGGCAGTGTATATGTTGGCAATAGTCACATGACAGGTTCTGTAATGTAGGGGACAAATGAGCTCAACATTTTCTCATCTAATTTCAGTAGAACCTGACACACACTGAGCACATCACAGTCATTCTGAACCAGTTTGGAGTGAGTCACTGGTAACAAGACTAAAAAATGAGCAACCACCCAAAACCAACAAGAGAAAATCACCCAAAACCCAAGGCTCGCTGCCAGAAAGAAATGCAACATTTTTCATTAATTTAATTACATTTTTAAATGTTTAAATTAAAAACTATTTGCTATTTATTTGTATTATTATTTATTTGTGTGTATATATATATATATATATATATATATATATATATATACACACACACATATAGGGTATTAAAACCACTTGATGATGTCATTTTGGTTGTGTTTGTGTTTTCTATTGCAGGGCAGCTGAAACGCACCAAATGTAAAATAGATGTGGAGACCCCAGACTCTATCTTGGTGAACACCAACCTGCGGGCAATCATCAATAAGCACACCTTCTCTGTCTTACCACCAGACTGTCAACAAAGGCTGCTTGAACTTCTGCCTGAAGTTGATCAACAGGTACAATTCTGTATACTTTAGTTGTTACCCCCCCCCCCCCCAAAAGGAGAGAGGGTTAGTTGGTTTGTTAACTTTGCAAATCTGAAACTTGCATAGTTATGTTGATTTAATGGTTTGTCTGTTTGTGCATGCACATTTTCTCTGTTGACACTCTAGTGCTGCCAATTGTTGACTGATCATTCTGAAATTGTGCGTGTACAAGCAGACGGATACGAAAATAAAACTGACCGAATTTCAGTCCAATCAACTCACTACTTCCAGTCTGATGCCATATTTTCACGTCAAGGTCACAACAGAGATTTGCTGTTTTCAACATGTCTACATCTCGGAAACTGATAATGATATATTGGTGATTTAACATGGTGATAATGATGTATTCATTATTGGATAATATTACAGATTTCATGTGACTCACAAAGTTACCATGCTCTGCGTGAACTTTGTTTGTAAGCAGGTTTATGCAACAACTACTGGACCAAATTCCATGAAGTTTTCAGAAAAGTTGCAAGGTGGCCCAGAATACATCCCTTTCAATTTTGGTGAATGTAGGTCAAAGGTCAAGGTCACACTCAACAAAAAATTATTTTCGCAATGATAAGAGATAGGACAAATCAGGTCAAATGTGTGCGAGGGGGCAGAGTTTGTTGTTCCTTATATATTTAATAAGATAAAAGTTTGAAGGGGTTATACTTCTCAGAAACACTGTCTTCCAGGAAGCATTTTCTTTTGATGTCTTCTTACCTGCACTAAGAAATGGCAGAAGTTGTTGTCATCAGAGGGGGTTGTTAGAAAGATTTGGAATGATATTTTCAGGAAATGTTTATGACTGGCACAAAGAACAAATGATTACATTTTGATGATTGGAGGGTGGGTTTACCTCCAACATTATGTTTCATCTGGGTTTGTCTGCTAGCAACAACTGAAAATGTGTGCAGATGAATTCCTAACCTTGTCCCTCCTGTTCCCAGGCGTGCATGGATGGACTTCTGAAGGTCACTAGTTCTGCCTTAAACAATGAGTTCTTCACATCAGCAGCTCAATCCTGGAAGGAGAGACTGGCTGAGGGTCTGTACACCTGCTTTGAGTTGACACTAACTACATTTGGTTTACACTGACAGAAATATCCTATCACCAAGGTTGACTGAGTGCTAAGAACAAATATAGACTTATTTACACTCATGGAACTTTTTTCATTCCAGGTGAATTCACACCCGAGTTGCAGCTACGGATGCGGCAAGAAATTGAGAAGGAAAAGAAAGTTGAGCACTGGAAAGAAGCTTTCTTTGAAAACTATTATGGAGAAAAGTAGGTTTTTCATATTTATCAAGTCACTACTTCCAGTCTGACGCCATATTGAATCTGTATGTGCATACACATTTCCTCTGTTTGCATTCTCACGTCACCAATTATTGACTGATCATTCTGAAATGTGGTATGTAGAACGGGACAGATACAAGGATGATACAGACCAAACCCAAAATGACTCACTACGTCCGGTCTGACGCCATATTGAATTTTTGCATCAAGGTCACAGAAGATATTTGGTGTTTTCAATCATGTATTGGTGATTTAACATGGTAGTGACTGATAATAAAGTATTTGTGATTTAAGAAGATTGCAGATTTCATATGATTGGTGAAGTTGTCATGCTCTGGGTGGCTTTCTTTGTTTGTTGTTAAGCAGGTTTACACAAAAACTATTAGACCAATTTCCATGAAATTTCAGGAATGATGCAAAGTGTTTCAAAATGGATCCTATTAAATTTTGGTGAATGGGGGTCAAAGGTTAAGGTCACAGTCACCAAAAATGTGTTTTCACAATGATTAGAGATGTGTTAAATCAGGAATTTCCTTTTCATTGCTGTATACTCAGTTTTACATATAGCTTCTTTTTGCTCTCACTGTTGATGTGCATTGACATCAGAACCTTTCAGGACACATTTGAAGACTCTAGGTCAAAGGTCACAATAAATATCAAAATTAAATTATTGACAGAACTTTTGAAGCATTTATTCTAAAATATTTCTTTTACTATCTTCACAACTATTAATACAGTGTGATTAGGGCAGTGTATAGAGATGTGCCACTTGTCAGTTGTGATTAGTTTCTTTGTTTGTGTCCTTTTCTTTCTGTATAGTTCTGGGCTCAGTTATGAGGAATCCACAGAGCTGACGAAGGCTGATGTCAATCAGGATTCTGCCAGGCCCCAGTGTCTTCCAAATCCGACAGTATCTGTCACCCAAACACCACAGGATCCCAAGGGCTCTAAGGACAGCAGCCAGACTGATCCTCCTGCTCCCTGTTTGAGAGACATAAAGGCAACACAGACCTCATCACCAGAGCCTCCAAAACCTGCTCAAAAGTCTGTCTCTGAGGTAAACTCCCCCCTTCCCAGATCAGAACCCATGAAGACACGGCGTTCACAGCACACAGAGGATTCCAAAACACACACTCCTGGACAATCAGTACCACCAGTGACGACACCAGAGGGCTCCAGACAGACTGAACATGCTGTAGAAGATAAACCTCCTGAACATGAGCTCTCTGAAGCAAAGTTGAAGAAGACAGAGTCCCCTCAGTCATCTGCCAAGCAAAGTAGTCCACCAAGAGCCAGTTCAGAGTTGCAAGTGGAGCAGCCGGTGGTGATGGTTAAGCCAGCTGAAGATAGTGAGGCGGCTATCCCTGAACCCAGTGGTCTCTTAGAGCCCTTTAAACGCAAGTCCACCAGTGAAGCAGAAGGTGAATGGACACCAGAAAAAAGGCCACGTATATCCTCAGTGTCTTCAATGTCTTCAGTCTCATCTGTTTCTCCTCCAGCATCATCCATGTCAAGCCCCGCAACCCCTTCGCCAGCATCCAAACAAAAGGTTCCACCGCTCAAGGTAAGAGTCCTTACATTTACTACCCGCAGGATGATTGTGAAATGTTTGCCACTTCATAACGATACCTTCTAATGAGGCAGGTTTGTCAAGCAGAACAGTACAATAGATGTGTGGAGACTAGCAATATTTTGAGGCGATGCACTGGGTGGACAAGATTACACGATAAATTTGCCTCTCAAGACTTTTTTTTTTTTTTTCACTCATTTTTTATTGAATTGAACAAGAACATACAGAACAAGACCAGGCTCACATATACTTGAATATACATACAGGCAGACAGTTGGCTCATTAGTTCTTGGATGACAAATTAAAGAATTAAACATTGAAAGAAATCAGAAATGAAATACAAGTCCTCTTGTCTTTCCATTTTTGCATGAATCCTCTGATTCTCTCTCAATGGTTCTTCCATATCTTCTATGGTTTCAATGTTTATTCCTATAAAGGACATGAATGGTTCCCATATTCTGCAAAAGGTATTGTCCTTTTCATGCAGTTTACACATCAGATAGTCCAGATATATATACCATTGTGTCCTTGAAGGGGGTTTATCAGATATCTAATTTAACAAAATAATTTTTTTAGCACAGAAAGTTAGCATTCTATACAATTTACCCTTATACGTGTCACTGATAAAGTAGTTTGAAACACCAAGCAGCATACAAAGTCTAGTGATGTACTTAGAATCCTGTTTACATAATGCTCCACCACTCTCCAAAAAAGTTTAATCTTTTGACACGATCATAAGTAGTGAGTAAGACTTCCAATCTCTGTTTTACACTTGGTAAGACATATTCCTTGAATATCACTTTGTTCTTTTGCAGATCCCAGTGTCACGTATTCTTCCCATTCCTGTTTCTCCTGGTCAAGTTTCCCCCAGGACGCCTCTTCCTCTTCCTGCTCCTCTCAGCAGTCCAGGTCGTACTGGGGCTCGCACGTTGGCCGACATCAAAGCAAAAGCACAACTGGCCCGAGCACGAGCGGCGGCGGCTGCAGTATCATCTGCATCTAAGGGAGCAGTGCCAGGGCCAGGGCCAGGAGGAGGAGGAGGAGGAGGAGGAGGAGGAGGAGGTGCTGAGCAGACACGCCCATTGTCAAGTCCGAGCCCAACATCCTCCCAGGCATCAGCGAGGTTACCAGCTACCACCACGACCAGCACCACCACCACCAGGAGTCAAACCACTTCACCTCCTTCTCACCCACTGGACTCCTGTGCTCAGCTAAACCAGTCTCAAACTTCTTACGTAAGAAAAAGTGATGACAGAGAAAAGGCCGTGTCTGTAGGTACCACAGGTGCCACACCCTGTAGCACTCAAGTCAGCTGCAAATCATCAGCACAAAACACTCCATCTTTTGTGCACATTGTCAAGGGACAAGAAAACCCCCCGTCTGCTGGATCATCAGCCAGAACCAGCTCATGTATCCCTGCAAATAACCCACTGGTCACTCAGCTACTTCAGGGAAAAGACGTCCCCTTGGAGCAGATCCTTCCAAAACCGCTATCCAAGGTAGACGTGAAGATGTCAACACTGAGCTCTGGAAGCAAGGGCAAGACATTCCACTCAGTCAGTGGGGGTGTTGACAAGCAGACGACCCGCCACTTCAACAACACAACAGGCCGAATTTTCTCAGAATACACGAGACATCACAGAGAACTTCCAGACAAGGAGACCCAGGAGCAGATCCTCCAGGCTCTGATGCAGAGGAAGGTCCAGCAGAGCCAGCCTTATGGAGGCATGGGCCCACAGCCCCCCCAGTACAAAGCCCATCATCTGGTGCACACAGAAGAGCGTCAGGGCCAGTCCAGGATCACCGTAGGCTTTTTAGGGTGCAAGAGGACACAAAGACCTGCAATGACAGGACATTACCTGCTCAATGTGTCCACATATGGTCGAGGGTCAGAGAGCAGAAGGATGCACCAGCTTACCATTCCAAACACCTCTGTGTTGAGTTTAAAAAAGGAAAGCACAGAAGGAGAGGAGGTGGATAAGGGCGAGGAAACCACTGGGAGAATGTCCTCTGGGATTAAAACAGAGCAGCACACCTACTCCATTAACAATTCTGAAGACCTTTGTTTTCAGCCTTGCTCCAATGTTAAGAGTGAGTCAGGATCAGAGGATGGTTCTGCTGGCGCAGACAACAGCAACACCAGTGTGACAGCCAAAGATGCCAGCACTTTTTCTCAATCACGCCGACGGCACCTTGAACTCTGCAATCAAGGAAATTCCGAGCCATATCTTCCTCAGATGGGAACGGACCCCGGTCACCAGCAGCTGCCTGCCTTCCACACACAGAAAACGCTCGATAATCAAGAAGCAGCGGTAGCACCGTGCTACGGCGGAACCATCAGCATGTCCGTACCGCACAGTATGAATCACAGTAGCGGAGGCTCGGGCAACTCCACAGCCTCATTGGAGTCTGACAACAGCAGCGTCCACGGGAGCGTCATGTCTTTCTCAGTGACCGTCACCACCATACCTGCCGGTCACTCATTAGACCATGGTAACCAAGGCGAGCCGTCGCCGGATCAGTCGTTCATGGAAGGTTCCAATATGGAGGACGTCCAGTCAAAATGCTACTGTCGACTGAAGGCCATGATTATGTGCAAAGGCTGCGGAGCCTTTTGCCACGACGACTGTATCGGCCCTTCAAAACTGTGTGTTTCATGTCTAGTGGTACGATGATGTGAAATGAATCAGAACTAGAAAATAACGTTGGTTTCTAGTGGATCAAGGTGCAGGCAGAAGCAGGTCATACAGAATCAGTATCCTGGAGGTGACTGAGTTTCGCAGGCGCTCGCTGTTGGAAAGAGTATGATTTACACTGGATGGTCTTTTGTTTCGCAGACATCTAAAGCCCACTTCAGACCAAAGATTCACAACAAGACCAGCTGAAAACAGGCCCAGTGTCGGTCTACATTGTTCTGAAAACTCTACCCATGAGATGAGACTAGAGGTGGTAAAAGTACTCCCGTTCTGTACTTTAGTAGAAGTACAGCTACTGGTATGATAGAATACTCTGGTAAAAGTAGAAGTACTGAGTCAACTCCTTTACTCAACTAAAAGTACAAAAAAAAAAGGAGTACAACAAAAACTGTATTTTTTGCCACTTATTTAACCAGGAAAAATCATAAAAGTTTCAAAAATATCCAAAAATAAATGCTTTAAAAATCTGTTAAAAGATCACATTACTCAGTTTTATGGGTATGGACAAAAAATTTGAGTTAAAATTTAAAAAAAAGTCACAATTGAGATAAAAAGCCATCATTATAATATAAAGCATTGTCATGAATATTAGATACAAAATGCTTAATTATGAGAATAAAAGTCAAATTGTGTGATAAAAATTCATAATTGTGATATAGAAAGTCACAATTTCTCTCCTGATTTTTCATACTGTTGGAATAAAGGCATCATTTTAAGATTTAAAAAAAGTCAAGTTTATGAAATTAAAAAGTACAAATCATGAGATAAGAAGTGCATAATTATGAGATAAAGAGTCCCAATCAGGAATAAAAGTCATAATTATAATAATAAATTCTATAATAATTATAGCTTTATTATAATAATAAATAAGTCACAGTCACTTATTTTTTGTACTACTACATCTGTTTAATTTGAAAAAGGAACGAGTCTATTCTCAGAATATAAGGAGTATAAAGTACAGATATTTATATAAATATAAGGAGTATAAAGTACAGATATTCATATAAATATAAGGAGTATAAAGTACAGATATTTATATAAATGTAAAGAGTATAAAGTACAGATATTTATATAAATATAAGGAGTATAAAGTACAGATATTTATATAAATATAAGGAGTATAAAGTACAGATATTTATATAAATATAAGGAGTATAAAGTACAGATATTTATATAAATATAAGGAGTATAAAGTACATATATTTATATAAATATAAGGAGTATAAAGTACATATATTTATATAAATATAAGGAGTATAAAGTACATATATTTATGGACTAATGTAGCCAGGAAAAGTCAAGTTTCCAGAAAAAGAAAAAGTACAGGTACCTAAAAAAAATGTCCTTAAGTACAGTAACAGAGTACTTTTACTTAGTTACTTCCTCCCTCTAGTGTCAGGTGTCAATGCTTTTGTATAGATTAATAATGTCATTTGCAGTTATTTAAAACATGAACATGGATAGTATTAACTAAAGCCAGGCTGTAAAACAGTAATATTTATCACAATAACTCACATTATCAGGATACCTTTATTTCTTTCTTTCAGGGTTTCATTTGTTTTTCTTTCTTTAAATATTTCTCATTTTTTCCACCTTGTTTCATCTTTTGTATTATTTCTCTTCCTGGATCTTATACTATTTTTGTCTAATTTACCCCTTGGCGTTCTTTTCTTTCTATCTCGTGGCAGCTTTTGTCTTGTATTCATCTTGTGAAGCATCATATGGTTTTTGATCTTATTATTTATTACTTAATTTTCACCTTCCTCATGTTTTCTGAACAGTTCAGTACCACTCATTGTCATGTGGTTTAGGATATTTCTTATACTGAACGTGTGGCTACAGTTTTGGTCATGTTGCCCATGCTTGTATTTAACACATCATAACACTGGAAAAATATCCAAACACAAGAGTGTGGAGAAGTTTTCCTGTATGTTTAATGATTAGCTGTGATCAAGAGGAGTTAGTGTTAACTCTGAGCAGAGTAAAAAAAAAAAAAACAACTATCTGGACAAACTTTGAGCACAACAGCTCTGCAAGTTTTTAGAAAGTATCTTATTTAGACATTAAATGTGTTAAATCTTACATATTTTAATCAGATTAAACAGAAAACAAATGACTTTAGTGCTGGTTAGCTCATGTTTTTAATATATATGATGGTGTGTTATTACACATATATGATGGTTTATGTAAAAAAAAAAAAAAAAAGTCTTCAAACTTTTATTTCACATCACAATTTACTGCACGTTTTCCATTGAAATTCACAACAATTTCCAAGAAAAAATGAGGAAATATTTGCTTGCATTTGAAACACTACACGTTTACAACATATTAACAAGATAAAATAAAATAATTACAAAGGGTTAACATTTCAACAAAAGTTCTTTAAGCGTGTGAAAAGAACATGATTGTAACTTAAGTAAGAGACTTTGACATTGTTATATATAATTCATTTATACACTGATTTTCTTCTGATTATACCTTAGTTTATATACATGTATATAATGGATTAGTAAA
The DNA here is from genome assembly GCA_020466265.1 of Siphamia tubifer. Classification (NCBI taxonomy): domain Eukaryota; kingdom Metazoa; phylum Chordata; class Actinopteri; order Kurtiformes; family Apogonidae; genus Siphamia; species Siphamia tubifer. The sequence continues at coordinate 8,904,504 of CM035804.1, read as the reverse complement.
TATTCCAGTAGAAATAACCTGTAAAGTGAATGGATCATAATGTACAGACAGTGTTTTTAAGTAGATCTGACACCAATATTCTTTTGGACTAAAACCTATTCTCTTGTTTATTCTAAGAATTTCACATTTTGACCCCAGACTTATCTTGAAAACTTGATCTAACCAGCATTTAAGACTTGAGTTTTCTTTATGACTAACACACATGTGGGAACATTTCATTAGTTTGATTCCAGAAGCATTTGACTTATTGACCAGTGTTATGAGATCAAAAGACAAAATTACAAAATAAAAAATCTAAATGATTAAATATAAAGCCCAAATAATAAGATTAAGAAATAAAATGTAAAAAATGTAAAATAAATAAAAAAATAAATATATTAAATAATATTCCTTTGGACTAAAACCTATTTTCTTATTCATTCTAAAAATGTCACATTTTGATTTGACTGATTTATTTCAAACGTGCAGAATACAACAATAATCAATACAATAATAATAATAATAATTTTGACCCCAAACTTGAAACTTGAGCCAACCAACATTTAACACTTGAGTTTTCTTTATCACTAACACACACGTGGGAACATTTAATTAGTTTGATTTAGTAACAGACCAGTGAAAATACACTATAACATTTTACACCCTACCTTTGTGGTTAATGTTATCACTGCACTAACTTTACATAAACGTCCTCAAAAGTGGTTTCATTTTGTTGTGAATATTTGGTCTGAACTGGGCTTAAGAAAAGTCTTTTTGTGCAATTTATTTTTTGGTAGAAATGTCAATCAGTTTTCAATCAGATTGGTAGATTGTCAGATTTGTAACAAGTATAAGATTTGGCAATGTTTGCACTTGGCTAGGGTTAGCGTGATATATTTTTAAAAAATATCTATATATGTCTGTGTGCGTGTGTGAGTGTAAGATCTTTTTTTTTTTTAAAGGAGGGTAAAATGTATGTTGCTATTTTTGTAGAACATAATGACTGTTGTGTTTTAGACTGACACTTTGTATTATTGGGCCTAATTATGATGGTTTAAAGGAAAACAAAGGGCGCTAATGATAATCATTTGTTGTAGAGTACCTCCTGTTTGGCTTTGTAATGCACGTATGGCAGGGAAGTGCAACTATTTTATAGACAAGCTGTACATTTCTTACTGAATACACTCAGATTTAAAAGTAGAGAGGATACGTATAGTTTTAGTAAGAGATTTTAAACAGACTTTTTAAAAAAAAATAAAAATTATACTTTATAAAAAAAAAAATAATCAGTAATATTTAACATTATGGATCACTAATAAGGTGGTAATTTTGATGTAATTTCATTCTAATAATGCCTTTGTAACCGATTATTATATGTAATTTCCAGTGCAATTACTTTGCAGTGTTTAGGTATTAGACAGCTTTGATTTCAAGCACAATAAAATGGTAATTATTTGAAAGTAATCTGTTACAGTTACTGTAATGAGGAGTCCAGGATTTAATTAGCTAAAAAAAAACAAGGAGGTAATTTCCAGGAAAATCCACAGCGTCAGGGATGTAAAATGCATTATCACTTTTTTTTTTTACCAAGAAAGAGATTAAATCAAGTCAGTGCAGAAGGAAGATGGTAAAAAAAAAAAAAAGATATGATGTGCCTGTACCTACACTGGAACAAGTTAGTTTAGTTTAGTTCACAATTTAAAGATGACATAAATAAGTATAAATACAAATGTAAAAAATATCACAGTGCAAAAGCTTAATTAACACTTCAATTGAACAAAAAAATAACTATTAAGTAAATAAAACAATACAATAAAAACACAATAACATTATTTATGACACATGGACATGAATTAAATATAGAAATAGTAAACAAGGAAACTAAAAAGTTATGAAAATGCAAGGTTATTTATTTATTCATTAATGTATTTATTTATCAAGTTAAGTCATTGAATGTAAATACGATGGTATCAGAGCTGGAAAAGGCCTCTTCCTACTTAATTATCAATCACCCTTATGAAAATTTTAATGTTGTTTTTGTTTAATTACCTGGAAAAAAAAAAAACAAGGTTATTTCTTGGGAAAACCACAGCATCAGGACAGTAAAATATATTATCACTGTTTTACACTCAATTACTTAAAGACTGCAAAGTAATTACACTGCACTTTGATTAAAAAGTTTGAGGCAAATGATTGCACTTAAATTATTTGAGTAATAATCAACTAATTAAATCAAATTTGATGCTAAATGTATTGGACTTAAAATATAAAGTAGAAAAGACTAAAAGACAAGTTATTTGTACTTGAAATGATCAGTTGAATGTCTGATTTTACAACAGATTTAAAGGTAAATAATTTTTCAATTGCAATCAGATTAATTCAATATTGATTACACATTTTTTTTTAAGTTCATCAAACTCAAAACTTCTAATTAAAATAGTCTTTTGTGTTAATAAAGACATTTAATAAACACAAAATGCAAGGATTTGAATGAACAATTGTATTTAACATTGCCATTTATTGCCCCTAGTGGGGCTAATAAAGGAATATCTCATTTTAAAAAGTAACTGTGTAGCAATAAGAAAGTTTTCATGACTCACAACTTTGAGTAAACTCTCATTATCACATTTAATAAGTAAACTTCACTAAAATAGTTTGAATAATCCAACAAAATATATATATATATATATATATATATATATATATATATATATATATATATATATATTTTATAATTAAACCTTTCTTAGAAAATGTGCGTAACAGTGTGGAAAGCTCATCAATATTACATGTAATAAGCGGTTACAAAGGCTTTATTACCATAGAATTACCACCTTATTAGTGATCTATTATGTAAAGTGTTACCAAAAAAATCTACTTGTGAGGATTGCACATGACATGAGTTTTTTTTTTTTTGTTTTTTTCACCAGCAGCGACAGGGTGAAGCACTTAACAACTACAGGGATGAACTATGTGTGTGTGTGTGTGTGTGTGTGTGTGTGTGTGTGTGTGTGGAACTAACTACACACCATTTAAAACATACTCAGAGAAAAGATCAAGAAGTTCTTTATGCTTCTCCTTTTTTTTTTTTTTTTAGATCTTTTCTCATTCCAACTTGACATCAACAATCCCTTCCTACTGTATAAAGCTGCGTTTGTTTCCCCCCCCCAAAAAAAATGCCAGTTTGTAGATATTGTCTATTTTCATTCTTTTGTGCATCTATACAGTGGGAAACAAATATATATAAAAAAAAAAAAACACTCAAAGCAAAAGGGGAGAAGATGAAGATAATAATAATAATGTTGTTTTTGTCACTGTAAATATTTGCCAATTTACAGTCGTTTGCCTAGATGTAGAATTTAATTTTATTTGTGCGGCACACGTCACTTGAGCATATTTAGCGGATTATTATTATTATTATTATTATTATTATTATTATTATTATTATTATTATTATTATTATTATTATAAGATGATTTTACTGCACCATGAAAAAAAAAGTCATCACTGGTTTATTTCAAATATACTAAATTGCATCTAATGTATGAAAATTCACATGTATGCAGATGTGGTCAAAGTACTCCCATTGTGTACTGCAGTAGAAGTACAGCGACTTGTGTGGAGAAAAAATAGAAGTACTGATTCAACTCCTTTACTGAAGTAAAAGTAAAAAAAAAAAAAAAAAAAAACTTGTAATAAAGAACAAAAGTAAAACTACATTTATTTATTTTTTTGCCATGAATGAAATAATACTTTTTTAACCTGGAAAAATCATAAACATTTTAAAAGGATCCAAAAATAAAGCCTTTAAAAATGAGTAACTGTGTAAAACTAGACTGAGATTAAAAAAAAAGTCAGAATTTTGAGAGAAAAAGTCGTAAAGTAACTGAAGTAAAAGTAAAAAAGTGGACCTAAATTGTAATAAAATTAAAAAAAATAAAATAAAACTGTATTTTTGCCATGGATGAAATAATACTTATTTAATTGGGAAAAATCATAACAAATTCAAAAGTATCCAAAAATAAAACCTTTAAAAGTTAGTAGATAATGTGTTTGATCAGGTCAGTACTCAGTTTAGTGGATATGAAAATGTAAGAAATAATTGAAATATAAGATACTATTGAGAGAAAGGCATCATTTTGACACTTTAATTTGTTCAAACATTAAACAATGGAAAAGAAAACATACAGTAAAAAACAAAACAATCATGTTAAACATTGAAAAAAAAAACCAGAATCAGAAAAGTAAAAATGGTCAGATTAAAAAGTTAACATAACAAATGCAAATTTAGCAGATAGTGTTGAAACTTTGAGATAAAAAGTCATAATTATAATATATAAAGTCATCATTTCTCTGATTTTCCCTTTGAAGTCACTTAAGTAGAAAAAATAATGAGTCTATTGTGAGAATGTAAGGAGTATAAAGTACAGATATTTATGAACTGAAACCTAAAAAAAAATCTACTTAAGTACAGTAATAAAGTACTTTTACTTGAATTACTTCCAGCTCTGCATGTTTGTAAGATGTGCTTGAAAAAAAGTAAGATTTAGGAAACTTTCACAATTGTTAATTTGACTTTAATAAGTCCCTGAACAGCAAGAAGGTCCCTGGTTCGAATCCCACACCAGACCTTTCTGTGTGGAGTTTGCATGTCCTCCCCGTGTCCATGTGGGTTTTCTCCAGGCTCCTCCCACCACCCAAACACATGCACTGATAGGTTAATTAGTTAATTTAAATTATCCATAGGTGTGAATGTGACAGTGATTGTTTGTCTATATATGTTCAGCCCTGAGATGAACTGGAGACTCATACAGGGTGTACCCCACCTTCACCCATTGTAGCTGGATTAGGCCCCCAGTGACCCCCATGACCCTAGTGAGGATAAAGTGGGTTCAGATGATGAATAAATGAATGAATGAAAGTCCCTGAATAATTAATTTACACCAGAACAGAACTCTGACTGAAGAGAATTTATATTTAATAATTAACTTTAATAATAATCATTAATGAAAATACATAGTTTTAACAAATTTGCTCCTGATTATGCCAAGTTATTTATTTATTTTAACATTTTTATTGCATTTGACTGTTAGTTCCAACAAATGACCAACACTTTATCACCATGGAAACGTAATATATTAAACTAAACGTAACATAGAAATTTATGAGACATCAAAATATCCATGAACTAGTTTAATATATTTATCAACCCTTTTCCAGAACACATATGGTTATTTAAAATACATTCTAATTCTTTGTAAATTACCTATTTTTGTAGTTGTATTTCTTCTCCCATATTATTAATAGTCTATTTTTTTCTTAGTCTGTGGCAAGAAAATCAAGAATAAGTTGAAGTAATGTTAATAAAATGCTCAATTATTGACAGTGATGACACTTGAAAACCATAATTCATTCTTACTCTGCGAAAAAAACAAAAAAAACATTTATTTCATTACATTAACTCAACATTTACAGACGTTTTATTGCAAATTAACACAAAATGAGATAGTAGTGAAGTTTTTACTGCTGCTGTTTGTGTTGATTATGGAAAAAGCAACAATTTATTAAATATGCAGGAAATACAAAAGTAAAAGCCTGTGTTTTATAGCAATTGTGTTCAAGGTAATAAACCAAAGTCACCTTAAGAAAATCTTAACATCTGACTAGTTAATCAAAGTAATATATTTTAATTAGTATATTTTAATACAAAATCTATTTGCTTTTTTTTCTCTTTTCTTTAGAAAAATCAACAGGGTATTTACTATGATGATGATGATGATGATGATGATGATGATAATAATAATAATAATAATATGTTGGCTGTCTGTTTTTTATTTTAATTTTGTTTAGAGCAGGGCTGTCAGTCTCATGTTAGTTCAGGAGCCACATTCAGTTTAATTTGATCTGAAGTGAAGCCAAATAATCAAATAAATAATAAAATAATACATAAATAATGTCAACTCCAAACTTTTCTCCATATTTTAGAGTGAAAAAAGTCAAATCAAACAGTAAAAAGTTTTATATCAACAAACGATCCTTTGAAATAATGTGAATAACATGAACAGAGTGAAATATTAATAAGCATTAATAATTCTACATGTTCATTATAACTTACAGATCACAATGGATCAAATACACAAAACATTTAATATCAGGCAGAATATTGTTAACATTTCATTGACTTTTCAGGTTTTTCATATATGTTGAGATTATTTTAAAAAATTTTACACAATTATATTTTGTTTTCGTGTAAATATGTGAAAATTTCATCTTTCAAATAATTTACATTTTTCATCAGATTGATCACAGGGTTGTTTTGGATTAACTAGGATTCATTGTGATCAAACCACTGTCAATTTACTGTTCTGTCTCTGTTTTTACTTTTTTTTTGTACTTAAATTTCCCACAAAATACACAAAAATACACTAAAACACAAAAAATGCAGAAAGAAAAGCATATAAAACATGCTAAAATCCACAAACAAATAAATAAACTAGCACAAAAAAAGAGCTGAAATATTCAAAACATATTCAAAAACTACTAAAATACAGAAAAAAACACCCAGAAAAGTTAGAAAATACCCTAAACCTATGCAAAAAATATGAATATATATGTGTGCATGTGTGTATATATATATATATATATATATATATATATATATATATGTGTGTGTGTGTGTGTGTGTGTGTGATGTATTTATGTATACAATTAACAGGTTTATTCAACTTTAATTTCATTAACATTTTTAATCAGATGAATCACAATGATGGATTAATCTGCATTAATTTTAACAGCCCATTGAAAATGTTAACATTTACAAAGAGAATAATTTGGAGTGATGAGTATTTATGGATTAATATGATAATGTTTTACTGGTTCTGACCCACTTCAGATTGAACTGGTCTGGATATAGAAGCTGAACTAACATGATTGTTCATATCTTAATAACTATTTTTCATCCCCATGACCGGACCGGACCCTTGGATGTGCCAGATTTGGTCCCCGGGCCGCATGTTTGACACCTGTGCTTTAACTGTAACTGACTTGTGTAAAATGGCCCAGGTATGTGATACAGGTTTTTCCAGTGGATCCGGTGATGATTCTTTTTTATTGTCTTGTGTGTTTTTAGATTAGTGTCATTAACTCACACACAATCTTTCCAACTTTTTATTTAGCAGCAGATGAATCAGAATCCATGTTTTTCTAATGAAATAGGAGCTTGTATATTTTAAAAACAGACTGTAAGGGCTAGAGTCCAGTTATTATTCTGGTATGTTTACCTGCCACATGTTTAGGTTTTATTTGGTTGAAAGTTACTGTAGGACTCAGTATATGACTGGATGGATAAAATAAAACTAATAATACTAGTTAAAAAAAAACAAACAACAGCATTCAATCAACCCAAAAGGCAGCTGAAATGTTTTTTTTTTTTTAATAAGGACTGAAGAGCGGGCGACCTATTGTGTGTTCTTTATGTAGAACTGGCTCTGGGAAATGTGTCATTAGCAAACACCACCATTTTTAATACAACACAAAAGTCATGTTTGTCACTTTGGTAGATGTGTTTGTGTCATTTTGTCTCCATTTAAACTCTGGGTGAATGTAATATAGTAATCAGCACTTGTAAACAAAGTGTATTTTATCAAAGGTTATAGACAATTATAAATAAATGATGAAAGGAAATGTGGTTTGTCTTTTATGTCTTTACAATACATTTGGATTTATTTATTATGTAGCTACTATGGAAAGATAAAAGAATACTGAAGGTAAAGAAACTGTGAATATATATGACATTTATACACCATATATTTACATCTATATACTATATATATGCACATATGTTGCATATAGGTTACATTCAGATGCATATATATATATATATATATATATATATATATATATATATATATATATATATATATATATATATATATATATATATATAATGGTGGATTTGCCTAATATGGGAACATTTTTGGTCTATATCATGATATAAACATTTTAAATCTAAACCCAGTACTGTATCATTCTGAAATCCATATAGGTTTTGATCTAGTGAAATCACACTTAGTGTCATGTTGTCTCCTCATGTGGGACAGTCCTTTCCCAAATGTGGGACACAAATAATTTCCGATTAATTAATGGAATAACAAATCAAAGCTACATTTTCAACCCCAGCGGTAAAATTACAACCAAGAAGTGAACTGTACAGATAACAATTCATGACTTTGTCATTCAAACACACTCATGCACATACACACACTTACACACACACACTTACACACACACACACACACACACACACACACACACTTACACACACACACACTTACACACACACACACACACACACACACACACACACACACACACACACACACACACACACTTACACACACACACACACTTACACACACACACACACACACACATTTAACTTGTGTGACACAATGTTTTCCTTTCGGGAATCAAGGTTCATCTGTTAAACTGCTAAACATTTTCACCATCTTACATTACCACTGTTAATGGTTTATGTTAGTGTTATTTTGTCATATATAAAACACAGTAAACAAAATAAAAGCTTTATTAAACATGGTCACAATAACTTTTGTTCAAACATTAATGAACATATTCACAATAACTGACTACACTGTTGACTTGTAACTAAACACATCTTATTTCACTAAATCAAACATTAGCGTATACAGGGTACAATTTATATATTAAAAAACCCTCACAGGACCTCCCCCTGTAAGGAGTATAAAGTACATATATTTATATAAATGTAAGGAGTATAAAGTACATATATTTATATAAATGTAAGGAGTATAAAGTACATATATTTATATAAATGTAAGGAGTATAAAGTACATATATTTATATAAATGTAAGGAGTATAAAGTACATATATTTATATAAATGTAAAGAGTATAAAGTACATATATTTATATAAATGTAAGGAGTATAAAGTACATATATTTATATAAATGTAAAGAGTATAAAGTACATATATTTATATAAATGTAAGGAGTATAAAGTACATATATTTATATAAATGTAAGGAGTATAAAGTACAGATATTTATATAAATGTAAAGAGTATAAAGTACAGATATTTATATAAATGTAAGGAGTATAAAGTACATATATTTATATAAATGTAAGGAGTATAAAGTACATATATTTATATAAATGTAAAGAGTATAAAGTACATATATTTATATAAATGTAAGGAGTATAAAGTACATATATTTATATAAATGTAAGGAGTATAAAGTACAGATATTTATATAAATGTAAAGAGTATAAAGTACAGATATTTATATAAATGTAAAGAGTATAAAGTACATATATTTATATAAATGTAAGGAGTATAAAGTACATATATTTATATAAATGTAAGGAGTATAAAGTACAGATATTTATATAAATGTAAAGAGTATAAAGTACAGATATTTATATAAATGTAAAGAGTATAAAGTACATATATTTATATAAATGTAAGGAGTATAAAGTATACATATTTATATAAATGTAAGGAGTATAAAGTACATATATTTATATAAATATAAGGAGTATAAAGTACAGATATTTATATAAATGTAAAGAGTATAAAGTACATATATTTATATAAATATAAGGAGTATAAAGTACAGATATTTATATAAATGTAAAGAGTATAAAGTATACATATTTATATAAATGTAAGGAGTATAAAGTACATATATTTATATAAATGTAAAGAGTATAAAGTACAGATATTTATATAAATGTAAAGAGTATAAAGTATACATATTTATATAAATGTAAGGAGTATAAAGTACATATATTTATATAAATATAAGGAGTATAAAGTACAGATATTTATATAAATGTAAAGAGTATAAAGTACATATATTTATATAAATATAAGGAGTATAAAGTACAGATATTTATATAAATGTAAAGAGTATAAAGTATACATATTTATATAAATGTAAGGAGTATAAAGTACATATATTTATATAAATGTAAGGAGTATAAAGTACAGATATTTATATAAATGTAAAGAGTATAAAGTACATATATTTATATAAATGTAAGGAGTATAAAGTACATATATTTATATAAATGTAAGGAGTATAAAGTACATATATTTATATAAATGTAAGGAGTATAAAGTACATATATTTATATAAATGTAAGGAGTATAAAGTACATATATTTATATAAATGTAAGGAGTATAAAGTACAGATATTTATGAACTAATCTAGGCAAAAGATTCCAGAAAAATAAATACTCCAGTAAAGTACAGATATCTTGAAAAAAATACACTTAAGTAAATTAACGAAGTACTTTTACTTAGTTACTTCCAGCTGTGGTCGTTAGTTAAAGGTGATATTTCTTTCAAATAAAACAACAGGAAACACAGTTCCAACACAATAACAAACAGTTGTATTCATTTAGATAAGACCATAAGCATCTGTGTGATAGTAGTGATGCGCCTTTAAGCCGCGTGCGTGCGCACATGCGTAAAGTGTAGTAGCAGTCCGCGCATGTCATGTGAGCTCGTGCCTGCGCTCTGCCGTCCTCTGCTGCTGCTGCTGCTGATGCGGAGCGGAGCTCTGCTACACTCCTGTCGGCGGATACAACCGCAGTTAGAAGACTGAAGCCGAATGAGACAGAGGAGGAGATGATGAGGATGATGATGATGATGATGATGGATGATCCCCACTGCTGCTCAGCGCGTGGACAACTGTAACGGCGCGTGGATTCGTCAAAGGTGAGAGTGCGGCGGAAAATCACGTAGGAAATATTATTCTTATTCACCCCCGGAGCCGTTATCCTCTTCATCTGACGCTACTGGAGGATGATGAGGATGAGGATGATGATGATGATGATGATGATGATGATGATGATGATGATGATGATGATGATGAAGAGGATGCTGTAAATGCTTCTGTAATGGCCAGCTTTCATCTGCCTCATCAGCTCAGAGTTGAAAAGATGCATGATTGCCTTTGTTTCTGCGCATCATCAGCACAGTCCGGTCACATTGCGTAAATAAGAAGGTAAATATAGGTAATTAAATCTACAAATATGGCTGCTTTTGTTTGTGCCGTGGATTCACAAGTGAATATTTGAAGTGGTAGCTCGATAGAAATGTTGTTGGAGGTAAAAGGGAAGTGGATGGAGACACTGCAGTAGCTCAGTCCTTGTGTTGACTCACAGCTAAAGGATGTTGTCATTACAACACACTGAAGGTGCGGTTTGACTCTCATCCACCTTTTACTGCAAAACATCATCACTACACTATTTGAAATAAAACATCAGCTTTTATTTAATCTAAAAGTGTCCTCCTCCATCTGATAGAATCATTCATCTGAGCATCAAACACATTCTGCTCTTCATGTCTAGTCTTTTTTTTTTTTTAATTATTATTAATTATTGACAACTTGTGTCTTTGATCCTAAACACGACATATTATTGTCTGTATTCAGCTACCATTCACTGATCACTGTTTTTTTTTTCTCTGTACAACTGCCTTCCAATGTAAGGCCTAAGTTGTCTACTCATGAATTTCTACACACTGTAAAAAAAAAGATTGAGTGGAAACTATGGAAACCAGTTACACTTTAATTGATATTAATAGTTTCCAGTGAAATCTAACTGGGTGAATTCTATCTATCTATCTATAAACAGTAACAGGTTAAAATAATATAATAAAAACTATCCCATATTATGTCATGTTGGAGGAGCAGCTGAGGGGGGGTTTCCCAGCATGCATTGGGACAAACTAGTTGGGACAGTTTTGATGTGTTTTACAGTGTTCTGAGTTGTTGTTCTTTATATGTAGAACATTTTTAGTGTGTTTTACCTTTTTTATTTTATTTATTTATTTCTATTCTTCTATTCTTGCACATTTGTTTCATACAGAAGCTCAGAGTTGCTGATCCCTAAAATATATTTGTCTCAGTATCATGTAATTATGTGAAAAGTTTCACATTACAAAGTGATACATACTGTATCACGTCATTTCATGACATGTAATTATCACATCATTCTGAAATAAGATACTATCATGTTATTTCATGATGCTATGTTTTCATATTAAAACAAGAAATTATCACATTATTTTGTTATTACATTATAATGTGAAAACACCATATCATGAAATAACATTATAGTTTCCTATTATGAAATAACATGATAAATATTACATTATAATATAAATATCACGTTATACTGTTACTTTTATACACATGTTACTGAGCCAAAGTACATGTATATGTCTGACAGTTCTACGTCACTGTAGGTTCATAGAGAGGATAGATAATATTAAATATAATACTGAAATCTTCACATCTTATTCTTCAAATATTTCTCACTTTGATAAGATAACAGTGATCTGTCCAGCTTTAAATTAAATAGATGAACATATTCCTATGAACAAATAGTTCATATTAATCATGTTTTCTGTGTAATTACTTGTATAATCTATTATAGGCCTCATTTAGACCTAATTTGTTTTAGTGTTATAGCTGTTAAAATTAGTGACATTTTACTAAAAATATGGGGTTAAATGTACTTCAACCATGAGTGATAGTTGATCCCTCACTTTTATCAAGTTTTATCGAGTTTGTTTTTACATTGTACACACTGTAAAAAAGGATTTAGTGGGGTTGGTAAATACAAACTATGGAAATTAGTTACAGTTTAATTAATAATAATAGTTAACTAGTTAAATTATACCTATTTATAAACAGTAACAATTGTTACTCAAAGGTGTCATTCCACTGAAAACCACTTTTCCATTTTTGTCCTTTTGGAATCTGATGGGTCACCCAGCGTTACCATGGTGATGGGTCACCCAGCGTTACCATGGTGATGGCTCACCCAGCGTTACCATGGTGATGGCTCACCCAGACTTACCAACACATGCTCCTTTGACAGTGGTTCATCACCTCCACTGGCTGCATACTGCATTCACACAAAACAACGAGAGGAACCAGGAACCCAGAAAAAAACGGTCCATCTGATGTCACATAGACTTTAGCGTCACCTACGTGGGGTTAAACCCGTCCTCCATTGCAGTGAATCTGAAGTAGCATTAGCATTAGCATCTACAAGAGAAGATGGCGCCACAGTAGGTGCTGCACAAACTGAAAAAAAAAATGGCGGATCAAACTGGTTCATGTGTCTCTGTGGAAATAAAGACTGTACATTTTCAGAACGGCAACCAAGCTGTTACTCTCGTAAAGGTAAACACATACAGAGAGCAAGAGGGGAAGGGGAGTGTTCCTTCACGCATTCTGAGCCAATCAGAGATGCCTCATCACCGCGTCATGGACGTGTATGAGGAAACTCTGTTGTTCCAACTACAGTTATTTTTCTACCGTGAAAAAACTGCTTGAAACAAAGGAATCTGGATGTTTTTTAAATAGAACCAACACACAATGTATTCAATAACAATGGAGAACACAGTAATATTAATAAAATAACCATGGAATGACACCTTTAAAATAATATAATAAAATCTACCCTATACTATTGTGATATTTCCCAGCATGCATTGGGACAGTTTTGTTGTGTTTTACAATGTTCTGAATTGATAAGTGTTGTTCTTTATACATAGCAATTATGGTGTATTTTTATCATTATTTATTTTAGTTTTTTGTTGAATTATTATTTTTATTGTGTTGCATATTCTTGTGTCACGATTTGACTGTTCTGTATTGTTTTGTTTTGTTTTTTAAACACAAATTTCCCCCAAAAAATACATAAAAATACACCAAAAAAACACAAAAAGTCTGGAGAAAAAAATATACGAAACATGCTAAAAATCCATTAAAATTCCCTCCAAAAAAAGCCATGAAAAATTCTAAACATATTTAAAAACCTCTTCTAAAATACAGAGAAAAACATCACAAAATGTGTTAAAAACATGTGCAAAAATATGAATATATAGTATATATGCAATTAACATATTTATTCAACAGTTTCAAAAAAGCTTGAAACAAAACAACTGTTCCATTTAATTGCATTAAAATATTTAATCAGATTAATCATGATGATGTGTTAATACCTTAGTTTTGACATCTCTACAAATAAAACATAAGTAATATTCACTCTTCACTCTTAAGAATATGTTCATCTATTTAATTTAAGGTTGAACTCTTAATGTGAAAAGTATCAATACCATAGTGAGTATTAATATTGGAATTATATTAACCTTAACAAGCAAGTGTTTATCTACTGTAATATAAAACACCACCACAGAGGGTCATAAAACACAAGAGAAACTTAGTTCATGAAGCAAGAATAGAAGAAAATAAATCAATAAAAACACACCATAACTGTGCTGTATATAAAGAACACTTTTTATCCACTTATCAACTTCTTTTCAACAAATTACATTATTAGTTATTTCTTCTTTTTAACTTAATTTTTGTCAATTTTGGGGCATTTTTTTAAAAATTATTATCGTGTAAATATTTATTTGTGTTTTGTTCATTTTCTTGCTTATTTTTCTCATATTTCATAATTTTTTTCTTCACTTTTGTTCCATTTGTGTCTTACTTTGTTCATGTGACTTATTATGTTGCTGGTTTATTATTTATTTTTGCTCATTTTCATTGACCACTTTGTTCATTTTATATTTTTTTTTTTTGGACTGGAACTGTGAAAGTCTCAGGAGTTAAAGGGTTAACAGACAATTTGATTTAAAAATGAAATAATTTGACAGCCCTAGTCTAATCTAATATTGGATGGAGTTGACCTCATTTATTGTATTGTTAAAGCTGCTTTATTGAACACATAGGATAAAATCTATAATGAGTGGCATTTGTTACCTAACTTTTATTGAGTAAATTCTACAGCAGAGGTGTCCAACCAGTCCAGTCTGTCCCCTGGGACGAGTTTGTAAAGTGCAAAAATAACACTGAAGACATACATCATTTTAGTTCAGGTTCCAGTTACAGACTAATTTAATCTTAAGTGGGTCAGATCAGTAAAATGCTATGTTTTTATTGTATTTACACTAAAATGATTATCAACCCCAACAAATAGGGACATTTTTGAAATGTCTGAAGGACAAATTTACTAATATTCTGCCTGTTATTAAATGATTTATGTATGTTTTGTTGATCTACTGTTGTAATTTACATGTGTAAATGATAAACTCAGACATAATATTGTTAAAACTATAGTTTTCTTAAGACATTTCAGTTTATTCATGATATTAACATTGTTTTAAAGTTTAAAAAAAAGTATTTTATTTTACTTTTTTCACTCTAAAATAAAGGAAATTTTGGAGTTGACCTTATTTTTATATAATTGTGTCATTATTTCACTAGTCCAAATTTGGCTTAATATGGCCCCTGAACTGAAATAAGTTTGACACCCCTGGTCTATAGAGTTGT
>CM035804.1:8856624-8884124 GCA_020466265.1 Siphamia tubifer | reverse complement strand
TAATTTTGGGTTAACTAAGGTCAGTAGAAGTCATATCCTTGTCCAGTTGAAATATTTTCACTTTTGAGTTCATGTAAAGTCACGCCGCATCGTCTGGTCCAACTTTTGGAAGATGACGTAGGAAAGACGATGACGAGAAGTTACTATGGAACCAAAATGACGACATGCCACTCTAGCATCTATTTGTATTTTCATTGCTTCCGGAATAAAACTAATGAAATGTTCCCACATGTGTGTTAGTGATAAAGAAAACTCAAGTCTTAAATGTTGGTTGGCTCAAGTTTTCAAGATAAGTCTGGGGTTAAAATGTGAAATTATTAGAACGAACAAGAGAATAGGTTTTAGTCCAAATGAATATTGTTGTCAGATCTACTAGATCTACTTCAAACACATTATGATCCATTCACTTTACAGGTTATTTTTAGTGGAATATTTATTAATCCATTGTTTACATGAACATAAACCAGCATATATGTGGAATAACACAACATCATATAATAAAATCATGAACTAACCAACACTAAAGTCCTTTGTTTTCTCATTCATCTGATTAAAGTATGTAAAGATTTTACACATTTAATGTCTGAAGATACTTTCTAATAAATTGTAGCAGTGTTATCAAATTCAAAATTAAGATTGAAATAAACCAGTGACTTTAATTGTAATTGCGTTTAATTGTTGGGAATAGTCATTTTCAACTGGAATTAAGTGTTTACATGGTCATTTTAAAAAGGAATTAAACTTTATTCTGAATTAAACAGGAATAAAAAAAAAACCTCTCATGTAAACCATCACCTCCTTCACTGGTGAATAAATATGTGAGATGAACCTTTTTCATATTATATGTTGATTATATGTTAATTAAAGATAGGAGACGTTTTATACTGAAACAAATATTTTTCCTAGATGTTCAAACTTTAAAATAGGTCAACTTGACCTTTAACATATACAAGATGCTTAAGTGTCCAGAATGTTATTGTAAGTGGTTCCTGCTCATTGGCTGATATTAACTCACAGGATGCAGTCAGTTACTGGCTACGTTTACATGATGTTTTTTTTTTTTTTTTAATTATTATTCACAATAAAAATAATTCAGAATTAAAGCTATTTCTTTAAATGGAAATATTAATGCAGAATAAAGGTTTCCATGGAAACAGGTGTATTAAGCTTTAGTTAATTGGTCTTTCATATCTGGAGGTACAGAGGGTTCTGATTGGACAGGATGCCTGGGTATTTGTACTTTACTTAACTTTTTGTTTATGTTCTGGCTACTTTTGACTGTTCCTACCTACATTTGTACATAAATATCTGTACTTTAAACTCTTCATTGTAGACCAGTGGAATTAATCATAGAACAAACTGGAAAGCTGCCACTTTTATTCTGTTGTCATGTATGAGACGTCACAGAATAGAGAGAAAAAAATACATTAAAAAGATGTTAATGTTAATGTTTATTGCAAATAAATACAGACATTATGAACATCTTCAATACAACAATCATTCTGTACTGTACAGAGTTGCTAATACATCCGTAAAATGTAGCTTAAATGCTATTGTCTATTATTTATTGGTTACATTTACATGATGTTTTTTTAATTCAAAATTATTTATTCCAAATAAAATAATTCAGCATTAAAGCAATTTCCTCCATGTTTCCATGGACATGGACAATTCCGAATAAAGGTTGCCATGGAAACAGTTGTATTCTGCTCTAGTTAGTTGAGCTTTAAGAGCTGGAGGTACAGAGGGTTCTGATTGGACAGAACGACCACTTAACATCTGGGTGTCTACAGGACGGAAACAATGGCGTCCACTTCTGGTTTTGCTTTTGTTTCAGCTGTCAACATGTTAGACCAGATACTACATGTGATTGTTACATTTATTTTGTAATAATTATGAAGCAGCAGCTCGACTGAATCAACAAACTAATGACGGCAGGGTGGAATATGTGCGCCATGGCGACAAGACCAGGAGCATGTGCAGAATGACAGGAATAATATTTATTTATTTATATATTTGTCATGGAAAAACAGTCAAACATAGTTCCAGATGATGTGATGCATATAGAGTTTATAGCGTGTGTTAATTCTCAACTCCTGTCCTTGGTTGGTCTTTTCTATAGAGCTACACTACATTAAAATGTATTACAATACATCTTATAATATGAAAGAAAATAGGAAAGAACAAAAAAAAGAGGAATTAAATGTTTAAATGTATTGAATTCAGAATTAAGAGTAAAATAAACCATCATTTAATTTAATTGGGAATAATCATTTTCAATTGGAATTAGATGTTTACATGCTCATCTTAATTAAAGAAGAATTAACCTTTATTGTGAATTAGACAGTAATAAAAACTGTCATGTAAACAGGTTAGAGTTGAACAATATATTGTTTGAGCATCAACATCGCAATGTACGTGTGCGTAATAGTCACATCGCAAGTCCTGCAATTATTTTAATTTAATTTTGTATTATTTTTATTCAATATTTATTTGTATATTTTAAATTTTTTAATTAATTAATTATTTTTATTCTTTTACCGTATTTATTTTTGTATTTATTTATGTTATTTATTTATTTTTTCATTCATTTATTTATTTCCATTTTTAAATGTTTACATGTAATAAAAAAAATATATATGTTAATTTAATTATTTCAGCTACGTGAAGGATGACACTGAAACCTATGTTCTGTGTCGACCACTAATCTGTTCGAGCGTTTGCGTCAGCACCACACCGCTGTTATAGGGAGCCGAAGTCTCCGCCCCTTCCGGTCGATCCAAGTTTGGAAAAATGTAACATGAGTGGATGAGGAGAAAATAATTATTTTCTGCTCCACTTTACTTTATGTCCTGAATCACACATTTGCTGTACTTCAATTAAAATCATAACCAATGATGTGTGTTTGGAGTTTCTTTGATACGTGTTTTGTGATTTATTAGCGTGTAAAAATATGTCATTATTTGGACTCTGTTTGGACTACATATCAGACGTCACATAGCTGACGTCACAGCAGAATCTTTCTCTGCAAACTTTTCTAAACCGTATACCACCTTCTCTATTTTTCATTTGTAAATACCTGTGTGTTTTGTGTCCTGGTGTAATCACAACACCATTTCCACATGTTCCCTCTACCTCTTCCCGGCTGACAAGAGCTTGTCCCGCATGCTGGCTCTCACTCGACCAACTATCTCTCCCCGGAGTAGCTGCCACTTTCCACATGCCCCGATTTAAAGTGGTTTTTTCCACGTTTGATGCTCTTGCCTTCGTCCTGAAAGAAGGAGGTGAAGCTCGCCAAAGTCACAGCCATTTTCAAAGAGTTTGATGGTGAAGCTTGGTGATGACGTCATATTTGTGAGACGAACGTTGTAGTCCATTACTTACTCTCACATAAAACCTAACGTAACTTTGGATGCCTGTCCAAAGTGAGTGCTTTCTCAATGTAAAAATGTATCTTTAAAATTCACAGACATCATATGTCAAAACCGTAGCACATTTCAAACGGGACCACAAAATTACTTTAATCCCTCCATTGACTCGTGTTCATTTTTTTATGGCACTTAGGCACAATGACCTGGAAAGTGACCGGAAATAGAATCGCGTCAATTAGGCTCCCTGTTTACTCCTGAGGATTTTTTTTCATATTAATATATAATGCAGGGTTAATAAAATCACAATCCCAGTATTTTCTAGTGTTGTTCAGCCTCTAAAACAGGCCCAGTGAGAATGATCCTTTTACGCAGAAGCACCAGGGCTGGAGTGTTCCCCAGCTGCCTCAACACTATCTGGACAGGAAGCTGAAGAAGGAAACAAAAGCACAAATTGAGAATTGATGAAGTCCTTGAAGGAGGAGGAGGTGGAGGAGGAGGAGGAGGAGGTGTTAATTACTCATTTAAAAGTCAAGTACATTGTGTGTCTGTTGTCTTATCTGTAATAGTGACATCAGGCTCCTCTAACTCTTCCTCTGTTGTTTTTGCAGGTCGACGTTTAACTCTTCACTTGGTTTAACGTTCAGTGAGTAACAGGTAAATACAGCTCATTATTTTATTTCATCAAACACACAATACTGAAAATGTGTTTTATACACAATAATATCAGGCAGAATATTATTGATGAAGACATTTACAGTACAGTATAGGCCACATTAAACCAAATGTAATCTGAATTGGGTCGAACCACTAAAATAAAAATATAATATATAAATAATGTCAACTACAAATGTTCCTCTGTTTTAGAGCAAAAAAAAAAAAAAGTGAAATTATGTGATGAAAATGTTCACGTCGACCAACTATCCTTTAAAACAATGTGAATAACATGAATAAACCAACACTTCTTCAGAAAACTAAATGCAATTTTAACAAGATTATATCTCAGTTTATCATTTACACGTCAATTACAATGTACAGATTATATATTAGTGGATTTAAAAATACACAAAACCTTTAATAACAAGCAGAACATTGTTAAACTGACACGTCAGACATTTGAAAATGTTCATATTTGTTCAGGTTATTAATGTTATAAGGTGAAATAATAGTTTGTTTTATTGTAAATACAGTAAAATGACAGTAAAATGTTTAAATCAACAGAGAGCAAAATGTGGAGTTGTGAATATTTATATTATTTTATCATTATATAATTTAGCCAACTTGTGGGTTAAATTTTTGGTGCTCAGGTGTCATATGTAAAAAGATAATCCAGTCATTTTTAAAAAATAAAACATTGTTCAGACTCAGATAATAAACACAACAGAAGTAATTAATTATTTAATAGGTACCAATTGATCCATGGACCTATACCGGTCCGCGGCCCAGGGGTTGGGGACCACTGCTCTATGAGACTACGTCATTTATAAATAACGCTTTAAAAAATTACAAAAGTGTCTAATCAATCATATTGTCCCATAAATGTGTCACCTAAAATCCTGTCTAACCAATAAAATCAAAGATGATTGAAAATCCTGATGTCATGTTCAGCAACAAGGAAGTACAGGAGGACATGTTGGCTCACATATATGCATGAGCAGTATAAAAGACACATAAACCACCAATAAAAAATATTACTAAATAGCTTTTTTTTCTCTTTTTTTTTCTATTTTAGCCATTTTATTTGAAGAAATCTGCAAATCTTTCTCTACTTAATTCATAAAATAATGACACTTAGGCCTAATTGTCGGCACTTGAACCACATTTCATTTCACATTTCACTTTATGTTCATCAACTTTTCAGAATTTATAAATAACATGAAAATTTTTTTACAGTTTTAAGGATTTTAGAATCATTCTGAAATGAAAGGCTCTAAGTGTTTTTCTGTCAAATAAGTTCCTAGAATGAAGCCATTGTTCTTTTATCAATTGTTTTTTACATTAAGAATTCATGAACAAATATATACACTAACAGGACAAATTCATTTATTAATGACGTTACTCCCAAAATAAAGGTCAAAAAGTGTACATAGGAAATGTATTTTATATCCTTAAAATCAAAGGTCATTCATTTTTTTAAATGAATGTCTTAAGTCTCAAAGAATGCTAAATAAATTCTCCCTATATGGTACTAGAATGACTCCAATCATCTGAGCATTGAGCGTTGTGTACTGTCCTGTTTGATGTTCTGCAGAATGATCGAAGAGGGCAGCAAACGAGGCAAAGCTATGGTGGAGAAGAGACAACTCTTCATGGAAATGAGTGAGTCCAGTTGAATAAGAGACATTTCATTATACTCTTCACAGTCATGGACATTTGTATTTTAGTATTTTAACATTTAGTATTTTAGTATTTAGTATTTAGTATTTAGTATTTTAACATTTAGTATTTTAGTATTTTAACATTTAGTATTTTAGTATTTAGTATTTAGTATTTTAACATTTAGTATTTTAGTATTTTAACATTTAGTATTCTAGTATTTTAACATTTAGTATTTTAGTATTTTAGTATTTTAACATTCAGCATTTTAGTATTTTAGTATTTAGTATTTTAACATTTAGTATTTTAGTATTTTAACATTCAGCATTTTAGTATTTAGTATTTAGTATTTTAACATTTAGTATTTTAGTATTTTAACATTTAGTATTTTAGTATTTAGTATTTAGTATTTTAACATTTAGTATTTTAGTATTTTAACATTTAGTATTCTAGTATTTTAACATTTAGTATTTTAGTATTTTAGTATTTAGTATTTTAGTATTTTAGTATTTTAACATTCAGCATTTTAGTATTTTAGTATTTAGTATTTTAGTATTTTAGTATTTTAACATTTTATATTTTATATTTTAGTATTTAAACATTTAGTATTTTAGTATTTTAACATTTTATATTTTAGTATTTTAGTATTTTAACATTTTATATTTTAGTATTTTAGTATTTAGTATTTTTAGTTCTATCTTTTTAACATTATTATTTGTTATATTTATTACATTACTAGGTGTGTATGTGATGCATGTGTGACCTAAGCACTTTATTGGAGCAGCTTTCAATGTCGTTGAATTTTTTAGGCAATGACAATAAAGACATTCTATTCTATTCTATTCTATTCTATTCTATTCTATTCTATTGTAAGACTGGCTCTTAGTTACACAGGAGATGCGTGGTCCCTCACACATTGCATTCCTCCCACACATTAAACACATTGTCTCATTAAAAAGAATCAAATGTTACTGTCATAAAACACTTGATGTCACTTAACTTATATCATCATCATGTTAAATGTCATTATTTCTAAAAAGGGTGATCTATACAATATAAGGCAAGTTCAGGAATCAGATTGTTAATAGATTAAACTGCTCTATCATGTCTTTTTAGAAAGTAATAGTAAATTGTCTGCACTTATATAACACTTTTCCACCTCTAAGTTCATAGTTTTTTACATTAACCACATACACCAGTAGGTTTGTACGGTTCTGTCAGTCCTACTGAGAGCCTGTTTACTCTGTTCTGTTTATTATTTTTATT
The DNA here is from genome assembly GCA_020466265.1 of Siphamia tubifer. Classification (NCBI taxonomy): domain Eukaryota; kingdom Metazoa; phylum Chordata; class Actinopteri; order Kurtiformes; family Apogonidae; genus Siphamia; species Siphamia tubifer. The sequence continues at coordinate 8,877,174 of CM035804.1, read as the reverse complement.
TATTTATTTAGTATGTGTGCTCCGGAAGCCAAGCAAAGACGTCTCGTTGCCAAAAATCCCACTGTTGTGTGTATTCTTGTGCAATGACAATAAAGGAAGTCTAAGTCTAAATCTAAGTCTAAATCTAAGTCTAAGTCTAAGTCTAAGTCTAAATCTAAGTCTAAGTCTAAGTCTAAGTCTAAATCTAAGTCTAAGTCTAAGTCTAAGTCTAAATCTAAATCTAAGTCTAAGTCTAAGTCTAAATCTAAGTCTAAATCTAAGTCTAAGTCTAAGTCTAAGTCTAAGTCTAAATCTAAGTCTAAGTCTAAATCTAAGTCTAAGTCTAAGTCTAAGTCTAAATCTAAATCTAAGCCTAAGTCTAAGTCTAAGTCTAAATCTAAGTCTAAGTCTAAGTCTAAGTCTAAATCTAAGTCTAAGTCTAAATCTAAATCTAAGTCTAAGTCTAAGTCTAAATCTAAGTCTAAGTCTAAATCTAAATCTAAGTCTAAGTCTAAGTCTAAGTCTAAATCTAAGTCTAAGTCTAAATCTAAATCTAAGTCTAAGTCTAAGTCTAAGTCTAAATCTAAGTCTAAGTCTAAATCTAAATCTAAGTCTAAGTCTAAGTCTAAGTCTAAATCTAAATCTAAGTCTAAGTCTAAGTCTAAGTCTAAATCTAAGTCTAAGTCTAAGTCTAAGTCTAAATCTAAGTCTAAGTCTAAATCTAAATCTAAGTCTAAGTCTAAGTCTAAGTCTAAATCTAAGTCTAAGTCTAAATCTAAGTCTAAGTCTAAGTCTAAGTCTAAATCTAAGTCTAAGTCTAAGTCTAAGTCTAAATCTAAGTCTAAATCTAAGTCTAAGTCTAAGTCTAAGTCTAAGTGAGAGCCTGGACAGCTATTGGACGACCTGCTACACACATTAAATGTAGTAAATCTTACATACTTTAATCAGATGAACATGGGTGTCACACCCGTGGGGGATGGGGGTGTTGTGACACCCCCACTTCTCCACCCAGATGATTTTCCTGAGTTTATATATTGTATCGTTACTGGATCCAGGAAACAGACAGAGTTGGTCTCACCTACTTTTTATTTCAGGATAAACAGTTACTGTCGGTAGCACTCGCCCCAAATAAACATCAATAACATTGCGGAGCTGTTACAATATCTATGGTTTAAACCACAGGTGTCAAACTCCAGTCCTTGAGGGCCAGTGTCCTGGATGTTTTAGAGATTTCCCTCTTCCGTGTGATTCAGTTTAACCCTTTAACTCCTGATATTTTAGCAATCAGTAAAAAATAAAATAAAATGAGCATCAACACAAACAAAAATTAATAACAAGCTAACAAAATAATTGGTAACATTTGGCAGAAAATCAAAGAAAAATGACATTTAAAAAAACCAAAATGTAGAAAAATAAACAAAGTCAGCAACAAAATGAACAAAAAACTAATACATATTTACAAAATGAAAAATAATGTAGAACATTTTGAAAAAAAAAACTAAAACTATTAAAATTTGGTCCCAGCAGTTTTAATTTTGCCTTTAATTTTTTTTTTTAATGAAATTTTTTTTTGCTTTTTAACACCTTTTCCACCCACAAAACTAAAAGGAAAATGTTAGAATTTTTCTGAATATTTAAACTAAATCATCCATTCAGAATGCATCAGTGCTGACACTTAAAGAGTTAATAATCAGACTGATAATGATGCAATGGGCTCCAGGTGTAATGGAAGAGGGGAACCTCTAAAACATGCAGCACACCTGCCCTCGAGGACCACAGTTTGACACCCCTGGTTTAAACTGTTTACCCGCCCGGGCGGCACAACAGCATATGTAAATGAAGCGCACCTCAGTTCAGCGGTAATGTAAACAGCTCTTCTTCGTGGTGTTAACAAACAGTCATTAACCAGTAAGTAATGACAAATGTTACTGTTGTTAAACTAAGTTAAATAAACTATGTCTTGTTCTGTGACATTTACACTAAGACAGTGGTTCTAGAACTTTTTTCACTGATGTTCCCCCTGAGGAACATATTTTTAGTCGTCTCCCCTGACATGGACAAAACATTTTTGTAAGAAAAAAGTGTCTGTAAAATCAGTGTCTGAATTTTTAAATCCTTTTTATCTCATAATTTAGATTTTTATCTAATGATTTTGACTTTTTATCAGATTTTTAAAAAACTTTTTATCTCCTAATTTTGACTTAAGAATTGAATAAATGTTTAATTGAGGAAAAACTAATTTTTCTTATTATTTTTGGCCATATATTACTTTTTTGAATATAAAAAATGTAATCATTAATGGATAATTCTACATTTATTTTCCATTGATAGAATACATTTTGCTCATGTCCCATAACCTAGAATTTAAATTTTAAATGGCTGTGACGCCCTTGCAGATGAATCACAAAACAAATGACTTTAGTGCCAGTTAGCTCATGTTTTTAATATATTTTACGATGTGTTATTACATATATACGATACTTTCTAAAAACTTGTAAAGCAGTGTAATTCAAGAAGACGTAAAAAGTAGTGCTAGAATATTGATGTTTCTTTTAGTCAAAGTTAAAATTCTTGCACCACTATTATAATGTTGTGCAGTTGTTGCTGTTCGTCCTCTAAACGGAGATCCAACAGAAAAAGACTGACCATGATAAATATATGTTTAAAAAAAAAAAAGAAAAACACTGACAACCACTGGTTTAACCTAATTAGTGCAGGAAAGAAATAGTGTGATATTTATCAGGGATGTGAATCTTTCACTCACACAATGATCAGATTTGAATCTCGATTCACAGACTACGATCTGATTCAGGGACGATTCATAAAAAGTAGTAAATTATTCGATATAATTTGGTACACAATTCGATTTGAACCCATTTTGGTTCAGTTTGATACAAATTGACAATTTAACTGCAAGGACTTATATTGTATTTTATATTACTGAGAAGAAAAAGAAACAAATATAATTTCAAAACAATATCATTTTGTTTCTTTAGTGTCACAGAGACAATAGAGCAATATACTTTACCTGTAGATAACTAATATTAATGATAATATACCTGTAGATAAGTGATATTAATGATAATATACCTGTAGATAAGTGATATTAATGATAATATACCTGTAGATAAGTTATATTAATGATAATATACCTATAGATAACTGATATTAATGATAATATACCTGTAGATAAGTGATATTAATGATAATATACCTGTAGATAACTGATATTAATGATAATATACCTATAGATAAGTGATATTAATGATAATATACCTGTAGATAAGTGATATTAATGATAATATACCTGTAGATAAGTGATATTAATGATAATATACCTGCAGATAAGTGATATTAATTATAATATACCTGTAGATAAGTGATATTAATGATAATATACCTGCAGATAACTAATATTAATTATAATATACCTGTAGATAACTGATATTGATGATAATATACCTGTAGATAAGTGATATTAATGATAATATACCTGCAGATAAGTGATATTAATGATAATATACCTGTAGATAAGTGATATTAATGATAATATACCTGTAGATAAGTGATATTAATGATAATATACCTGTAGATAAGTTATATTAATGATAATATACCTGTAGATAAGTGATATTAATGATAATATACCTGTAGATAAGTGATATTAATGATAATATACCTGTAGATAAGTGATATTAATGATAATATACCTGCAGATAAGTGATATTAATGACAATATACCTGTAGATAAGTGATATTAATGATAATATACCTGTAGATAACTGATATTAATGACAATATACCTGTAGATAAGTGATATTAATGACAATATACCTGTAGATAAGTGATATTAATGACAATATACCTGTAGATAACTGATATTAATGATAATATACCTGTAGATAACTGATATTAATGACAATATACCTGTAGATAAGTGATATTAATGACAATATACCTGTAGATAAGTGATATTAATGATAATATACCTGTAGATAACTGATATTAAAGGTGTCATTCCACTGAAAACCACTTTTCCACGCTCCTATTGGAATCTGATGGCTCACCCAGTGGTTCATCACCTCCACTGGCTGCATACTGCATTCACACAAAACAACAAGCGGAACCAAGGACCCAGAAAAAGCTGATCCATCTGACGACAGATGGAATGTAGTGTCACCCACGTAGGGTTAAGCCTGTCCCCGATTGCAGCAAATCCCCGATTGCAGCAAATCTGAAGTAGCATTAGCATTAGCATCTACAAGAGAAGACGGCAGTGGCGGATCTAGACAGCTATTTTTAGGTGGGCCTAAGTGAAGTAGGGGTGGGTTTTTTAACAGGTGTGACTGTCTCTTCCACCATTGGAGTGGGTTGGTGTTTGGGAACCATCTATTTTCAGCTAAAGTTAACGAAACAACCAAACTCATTCAGACTCACCGGGGATCCAGTGCAGGTGGACTGATAGTCATGTGACTGAAGTACCAGTGTTACACAGTCCACTTTACAAACCCGTACCCACGTACATTAGACCCGTAACCCGACCCATTCTCTACCCAGAAGCTCACTGTTGAGCTTTATTTTCACTTTAATCAGTGTGTTACTTCCATGCTTATTTCATTAATGTTGTTGTGTTCTCCATTGTTATTGAATACATTGTGTGTTGGTTCTATTTTTTTCTTTTAAATGTCAAGATTGCTTTGTTTCCAGCTTTTTTTTTCCACAGTAGAAAAATGACTTGAGGTGGAACAACACAGTTTACCTGTACTTACTCATACATGTCCATGACACGGTGACGAGTCGTCTCTGATTGGCTCAGAATACGTGAAGGAACACTCCCCCCTCCCCTCTCGCTCTCTGTAGGTGTTTACCTTTACCAGAGTAATATCCAGCTAGGTTTCGTGCCGTTGCTTGTTCTGAAAACATGCAGGAAAAAATGTGTTTCCACAGAGAGCACGTGAATTAGTTTGATCCACCATTTTCTTCCAGTTTGTGAAGCAGCTACTGTGGCACGATCTTCTCTTGCAGATGCTAATGCTAATGCTACTTCAGATTTGATGGACCGGCTTTTTCTGGGTCCTTGTTCCTCTTGTTGTTTTGTGTGAATGCAGCCAGTGGAGGTGATGAATCACTGTCAAAGGAGCATGTGTCGGTAACTCGAGGTGACCCATCAGATTCCAATAGGAGTGTGGAAAAGTGGTTATCAGTGGAAGGACACCTTTAAGTGTTGTCCTGTATTTTGGAAATCTGTGGGCAGATATACAGATCCCTTCAAAATAAAACGATTCAGCTGTGTGGATCAACAGTTTCAACCAGGAATATGCTTTTATTTTGTCACCTCTGTGTGTGCCCACGTTTACATTAACTTGTCGTCTTTCCCTACCTCCAAAAATCATCAGATAAAGTTTTAACGTGCATACATATCTTAAAATAAATTCTCTCTCATTGTTAAACCACTTGACACAAAGATATAAAGAACAGAATTACAGATCAGTGGCTGGACCTCTGGAAACTGATTCACAGCCGTTAAATTGTTATTTATTTTGAATTATGAATTTTACCGATTCATAGCTCCATGGACCGATTCACGTGGATCTCATACACCCCAAACCAATAACTGATTCATATCACTTTATCTTTACACCCCTAATATGTATAAACTTCTTATATCCAGTAGCACACAAGTACAGATCCTGATTCTATTGTCTTAGACCTGTCTAAGTATATTTCAAGCTTCTCTAATATATATATATATATTTTTTTTTTTATTTTTTTTTTCAGGAGCTCAAAACTTTGACGTTATCAGACTGTCGACATATAGAACAGCCTGTAAACTGCGGTTTGTGCAGAAAAGATGCAACCGTAAGTACATGATTCATTACATTTCCCTTTTTTTTAGTGATTATCCTCCTGAGACTCTGAGTTTTTCATTCAGGGACAAAACTGTCACATCTTTAGTGAAGAAAATGTTATCTACTGGATATTCCATATGCAAAGAACTGCTGCATTGTACCATTTCCAACCAAAGGCAATTATTTAATGTAAACAATGTCAAAACGTGTACTTTCATGGGTCTTAAGATGGTAAAATAATATCCATAAATATATAATCCTAATGTATGTGCCTCATGGATTTATGTTCTTTTGTTTTTTACCTCCGTCTAGGAGGTGTTATTTTTGGTTTGATTTATCTGTTTGTTAGTTTGTTTGTTTCCATTTTCCTTATTGTGATTTTATTTTATTTTTGATCATGTAACTGCATTTCAAATTTCAGCTCAGTATAGAAAAAAAGAGCCTCAAAATAAAAAGTATATATGTATTGATCAGTGTGTTACAGCCTCTTATTAATGAACATTCTGCACTAAAAAAAAATCTAAATCTTACCAAGAATAACCTAAAGAGGAACTTTTCAGTCAGATATAAGCAATTATTTTTAGTCAATAGAAAAAATCTTATTTCAAGAAATCTTACCAAAATAATTTTCACTTCTTCCATTGGCAGATTTATTTATTTATTTTATGTTTTGCTTATGCAAGATTTTTTTTATTTATTTTTGCTAAATTAAAAAAATAATAAAATCTGACAATGGAACAAATGAAAATTATCTTGGATTTTCTAAAACAGGAGTCACAAACATGCGACCCGCCAATGGTTAAAAAAAAAACAAAAAAAAACAAACCTCAAAGCAAGAAGACCTGGGTTTGTTTCCCGCACCGTTCTGGCCTTTCTGTGTAGAGTTTGCATGTTTCTCTCCCCATGTCTGGATGGGTTTCCTCTGGGTGTTCCGATTCCCCCCATCACCCAAAAACATGTTTGTTAGGGTAAATCCTATCCTCTCGCCAGGTCACTGACCATGAGCCTGGCTCCACTTCTGGAGATGTGTCCCCAGGCACCGCCCAGGATAGGTTAAATGCAGAGGACACACTTCGTTGTACATTTGTATGATGACCATAAAGTACTATCTACTATCTATAGATCTTACCCCTCTCCCCTTTGGGGGCAGAGTAATAATGTGTTTGAAAAAAAAAAGTTGCAGGATGATCCTTTTAACCATAAAACTCAAATCATCTTTAAAAAGATTCAAAAAGCTAAATGTTTCTTCCTCTGGGTCTCAGGAGGTTAGTGAAACTGAAATATTTGAACTGAAATATTTGTTCCAATATGAAAACCCACTGAGTGTGACTCTGTCCTGCTCCACAGTTCATCTGGTGGACGTCTGGAACATGATCGAAGCCTTTCGTGACAACGGCCTCAACACGTTGGACCACAATGCTGAGATCAACGTTTCCCGGTTGGAAACCATCTTATCTTCCATTTACTACCAGCTGAACAAGCGGCTGCCCACCACCCACCAGATCAATGTGGAACAGTCCATCGGGCTGCTGCTCAACTTCATGGTGGCCACCTATGACAGGTGAGCAGCAGATGATCGCCTGAGGTCGGTCTGTGGTAATTTTGTTGTAATTTTATGGTAATAATGCCATTGTTACGGCTTATTACAAGTAATTTCCATGCAGTTTCCAATGCATTTACTCTGCAGTTTCTAGGTAATAGTGATGCAAACAACTGTCATTAAGGTGGTCATTTCTATGGTCATTTTGATATAATTTCAAGGTAATAATTATAAAGATGATCAGATATGTATCAATACACCAACATGCAAATGCATGATACCAGTGCATCAGTAGAGAAGCTGTGAGTGAATGAAATGTTTTAAATTATATCATGATGCGCATCAGTTACTGCGTGTTTGTAGCCATGAAATTCGATCTGTAGAATATAGAATAGAATAGAATATACTTTTATTTGCATTTAAAAGTGTTTGTCTTTCTTTGAGTGAAGTGTTTAGATTCAGATTCAGATTTGCTTTATTGTCATTGCAGCAAGTACAATGAGAGGGTAAGGTGCAAGTGATAGAAAATATGTATATAAAGTATAACAAAAAAAAGTACAAATCCAGAAAATGTAAAAAAAAAAAAAAAAAAAAAAGTATTAAACACGAAAACACAATATACAGATATAAATTATGAAAATATAAAAACAAGCTCAATATACATGGTATATTGCACGGTGAATTATTTTTATTGCACATAAACATATTGTATACGGTGTATGCATTGTTCATGATACGGTTGTACCATCTGCTGAAGGCAGCAGCTTGAACAGGAAGTGTCCTGGTGGTGAGAGTGCTTCAGGATGGTGTTGGATCTCCTAAGGTAGTAAGAGCTGTGAAGGTCCTCCACTGTGGGAGGAGGGCAGCTGATGACCTTCTCAGCCATTTTGGTGACCCTCTGCAGTTCTTTCCTCTTCGAGGCAGGATGTGAGGACGCTCTCCATGGTGGAGCAGTAAAAAGACTCTGGCTGATCTTATTCTTCCTGAATATTCTCAGGAAGTGGAGTCTTTTTTGCTCCTTTCTAACTAACTGTGGGGTGGTCTTATTCCAGGTCAGTTCCTCCTCAATGTGTACCCCCAAAAAGCAGAAATCACTGACCCTTTCCACACTGGAACCACCAGTGAGAACGGGTTGAAAGTTTCCTTCGTAGGGTGTCCAGGCTCAGCCTTAGAGATAGGGTGAGAAGCTCAGACATCTGGGAGGGGCTCGGAGTAGAGCCGCTGCTCCTCCATGTCCAGAGGAACCAGTTGAAGGTGGCTCGAGCATATCATGAGGATGCCTCCTGGACGCCTCCCTGGGGAGGTGTTCTGGGCACGTCCATCCGGGAGGAGACCTCGGGGCCGACCCAGGACACCCTGGGGGGATTATACCTCTCGGCTGGCCTGGGAATGCCTCGGGATTCCCCTGGAGGAGGTGGCTGAGGTAGCTGGGGTGAAGGAAGTCTGGGCTTATTTGCTGGGGCTGCTGCCCCCCATGACCCTGACCCGGATAAGCAGAAGACGACGACGATGACGACAACAACGAAATCTAGGATTAGTTCTTTTGTTTTGGTTGTGTTCAGGTGTGAGTGTTTTTTTCTGTACACTACACTGTCAGCTGTTGAACCTCATGTCAGTAATCGGACTCGTCACCTCTTGTGATGCAGCCAATCACTGTGGTGTTGTGGATGAGGGTGCAGTCAGAGGTTGATTTTCTACAGATGCAGGTTAAGGACAGTATGAACTCCAGGGATGAAAACTGTAAAGTCTGAATGTGGTTTATGAACATGGACTAAAAACTGCAGTACATACCACACATACTACCTTAAACACTCATATGTGGATCCAACAGCACATCCCACAATACCTTGCACAGGTGTCTCTTAAAGTGACAGAATCTTTTCCTGTTGTATCTACATTACAAATACATTATATTATATGTATAACTTGATTCTGACCAATATGTTTGTTTGTTTTTTTAATTTTCTGAGCAAGAAGTTGAGTTACAAACATGTAGAGAAATGACTTTATAAACACAGTTCTAACTTTTTCACTGTGTTTGAGACCCATGTTCTGACACTGAACTACAGACACTTTCAAAGAATTATTTAATAAATAAATAATCCAGTGCATTGAATTGCAGCATATTTTAATAGAATGAATGTGTTGAATCAGAATGAGCTTAATCATTCTGTATTATGAAGTGTATCGTATCGCATCGTCAGCATATCTTTAACCCTTTGATGCATGAATTATAACAACCTTAAGTCAAGATTTTTTTTACTTGGTGTTTTTATTCCTCTTTAGGCTGTTACAAAAATGTCCACTCAGCTGGACAACATGTGTGTAAGCTTTTAAGTACAGAAATGTGTTTTCAAAATGCAATATCAAAACATCATGTAATAAAATGTTTTAATGCAGTTTTTGTTTAAGAAGACTATTAATTATAGTCTAATAACAACAAGCAATTGATTTACATGTAAACAAATTAATGCAGATCAGGTATTAAGACCAGACCAGTTCCAGTAATGATATGAACTGACTGATATGGAACTAAAACAACAAAAACCCATGAATATACAAGAGAACAACTGTAGAACAACTGTCCACTGCAGTGACCAGTATGTATGTGTTAATGGTTGGCTGTGGCTCAGTTGGTAGAGTGGGTCGAATCCCGGCTCTGGCTGTCCACACGTCAAAGTGTCCTTGAGCAAGACACTGAACCCTGAATTAAGCCCCCAGTAGGACTGACCTTAGACCTTAGCAACCTACTGGTGTATGAATGTGTGTGTGAATGGGTGAATGTGAAACTAATGTAAAGCACTTTGAGCACCATGGGAAAGCCTTATATAAGTGCAGACCATTTACCATTTAATTTTGACAGAGATAAATTCTGTATATATTTGCCTTCAGTTATATACCAAAAGTTTGCAATAATGCATGCATCAAAGGGTTAAAATGTCAGCTCATACATGCTGTATCCAGATATCAAGGGCGTCACAGCCATTTAAAATGTGGGGGTGCAATATTTTCTGAGTCTATCATTGCAAAATTAACAAACAACTATCCATGAACGATTACATTTTTATATTAAAAAAGTAATATATGGCTGAAAATAATAACAAAAATGTGTTTTTCCTCAATTAAATCATTTATTCAATTCATAAGTCAAAATTATTAGATAAAAAGGATTTTACAGACACTGTTCCTCTTTTTTCTTACAAAAATGTTTTGTCCATGTCAGGGGAGACGACTAAAAATATGTTCCTCAGGGGGAACATGAGTGAAAAAAGTTCTAGAACCACTGTCTTAGGGTAAATGTCACAGAACAAGACATAGTTTATTTAACTTATTTTAACAACAGTAACATTTGTCATTACTTACTGGTTAATAACTGTTTGTTAACACCACGAAGAAGAACTGTTTACATTAACACTGAACTGAGGTGCGCTTCATTTATATATGCTGTTGTGCCGCCCGGACGGGTAAACAGTTTAAACCATAGATATTGTAACAGCCCCGAAATGTTATTGATGTTTGTTTGGTGTGATTGTGACGACAGTAACTGTTTATCCTGAAATAAAAAGTAGGTGAGACCAACTCTGTCTGTTTCCTGGATCCAGTAACGATACAATATATAAACTCAGGAAAAAGTGGAGGCTATGAAATCATCTGGGTGGAGAAGTGGGGGTGTCGCAACACCCCCATCCCCCACGGGTGTGACACCCATGCCAGATATCCTATTGGCCTAACAACTATAATTCGCAGCCCTAGTGTATAACTGTAGGAGGTTTATTGTTGATTGTAAAGCTCTGTTTTGATTGGCTGACTGGCCTGTGTGTTTATGGCCCCCATTACTTTTTATCTGTAAAGCCATTCAGGTGATGTTCACTGCTTTATTCCATGTAAACTTTGTGAAAATGACTCCAGCACCAGAGGAAGTACTTTGTCTATATGTCCCTGAGAAGCAAACTAAATTACACAGAAGAATGTTCATGTGCTTTTGTATCTTCTCCTGGAAAAGCAGTTAGTGAATCTGAAATGTAAGAGATGAGAAAAGGCTCATGTATCGGATTTATATTTGAGTTTTTCCTAATATTTAGTTTATATATATATACACACATGTACAGTGATGCAAATCTATGAGGGGCCGTTATGTAACACGACAATATATGTATGTAAGAGTGACAATTAAATATGGCCTAAACTTTCCCCATAAAAATCCTTTTTTTTTTACAGTTTTCTGCAATATTGCAAGTTATCAACATTTTCTTCTGCAATTCGGAAATACCTTCTGGAAATCCCCAAGCCTTCACTCTACATCTTTGTCAATCTAATAATACCTATAGTCACTCTGTATATAGCTTTGGAACCCATGACATTAATAGAATTCTTTATTCCTTCACTATTTTTCTAGTATAAGTCTTCACAGATCCTTCTCTGTAACATAGATGTCATTCCAATTTCAGAAAAATGGAGGAAAACAATTAATGAATGAGATTTTTAAAAATGTTTAATTATGGGATCAAAAGTCAAAATTATGAGATAAAAACGTATAAATATGAGATAAGAAATGCTTAATTTTGAGAGAAGTTGAAATTATAAGTTTTTCCAATGGATGAAATAATACTTATTTTACCAGAAATAATCTTAGAATCTTCAAAAGTATCCAAACATAAAGCCTTTAAAAGTGAGTTACTGTGTAGATTATGAGTTTGATCAGGTCAGAGTACTAATGGGCATGGACAGATAATTTTGCAAAAATAAAAGTCAAAATTAAAATTAAAAAAAGCAGAATTATGAGACAAAACGATCAAAATTATAAAATAAAAGTCAGAAATATGAGATAAAAAATGCATAAACTATAAATTATAATATAAATTAATTAGAAATATAGAGTTTACATTATTATTATTATTTTTATGTTTTTAATTGTTATTATTATTATTATTATTATTATTATTATTATTATTATTTAGTTTTACTTCAGTACTTCTACTTTTACCAGGGTATTTTTCCACACCAGTACCTATACTTCTACTTAAGTACAGAATGGTAGTACTTTGACCACTTCTGTTTATAGATGTATGAGGTGCTATCAGGCACATGTGCAATGTTATTTAAAAACATTTGCTGAAATGTTGTTTTTATTTATGAATGTATGGATGAAATCTGTTTTTCTTTGTCCTTGCAGTGAAAGCCATGGAAAGTTGACAGTTTTCTCCATGAAAGCCATGCTAGCAACCATGTGTGGAGGAAAAATTGTCGACAAACTACGTTGTAAGTTCATTTCTAGTTCCATTTACACTTTAATGATAAAAAAAAGGTCTGTTTTGTAAAATCTGATACTATGACACAGAGGTGGGTAATCCTATGTCCTGTCATGTGTTGGTTTTAACCACTTACACTTTTTACAATCACTTTAGCCCTTAATGCCTACTGTTGTGAATATGCAACATACACAAACATCTATCTATTGCTTGTGTTATAGTCACATTCATTATCTCCACTTAATTTAGCATTTACTTTTTTATATACTTATATTTAAATTCAGGCATTAAGGGGTTAAGCACAATTTGGAAAAAGAGGCTGGAACCACCCAGAGGTAAAAGTACTTTAGTAGAAGTACCGCTACTTCTGTAAAAAAAAAAAAAAAAATACTCTGGTAAAAGTAGAAGTACTTATTCAACTCCTTTACTTCTCAAATTCTTTTTTTTTTTTTTTTGCCATGAATGAAATATAGTTATTTAACCAGGAAAATCATTAAAAGTATCCAAAAATAAAGCCTTTAAAAGTGAGTTACTGTGTAGATAATGGGTTTGATGTAGGAAAAACAGAAGAAAAAAGTCACAATTGAGATAAAATGTCATCATTGTAAGATTAAAAAATGCATAATTATGAGATAAAGAGTCAAAATTGTGAGATTAAAAGTCTAAGTTGTGAGACATGGTCATAAATATGAAGTTAAAAAAAAGCATAAATATGAGAAAAAGAGTTGGAATTCTCAGATAAAAATCTAAATTATGAGATAAAAAGTCACAATCATGGAATAAAACTCATATATAAATATATGTTTTAAATATAGTCCCAGTTTCTCTCCTCCACTGATTTTTCCTCAGAAGTCACTTACTGTCACGTACCGTCACATATGTTTAGTTTGAAAAAGTCTATTTTAAGAATGTAAGGAGTATAAAGTACATATATTTATATAAATATAAGGAGTATAAAGTACATATATTTATATAAATGTAAGGAGTATAAAGTACATATATTTATATAAATGTAAGGAGTATAAAGTACATATATTTATATAAATATAAGGAGTATAAAGTACATATATTTATATAAATGTAAGGAGTATAAAGTACATATATTTATATAAATGTAAGGAGTATAAAGTACATATATTTATATAAATATAAGGAGTATAAAGTACATATATTTATATAAATATAAGGAGTATAAAGTACATATATTTATATAAATGTAAGGAGTATAAAGTACATATATTTATATAAATGTAAGGAGTATAAAGTACATATATTTATATAAATATAAGGAGTATAAAGTACATATATTTATATAAATGTAAGGAGTATAAAGTACATATATTTATATAAATGTAAGGAGTATAAAGTACATATATTTATATAAATATAAGGAGTATAAAGTACATATATTTATATAAATATAAGGAGTATAAAGTACATATATTTATATAAATGTAAGGAGTATAAAGTACAGATATTTATATAAATGTAAGGAGTATAAAGTACATATATTTATATAAATGTAAGGAGTATAAAGTACAGATATTTATATAAATATAAGGAGTATAAAGTACATATATTTATATAAATGTAAGGAGTATAAAGTACATATATTTATATAAATGTAAGGAGTATAAAGTACATATATTTATATAAATGTAAGGAGTATAAAGTACATATATTTATATAAATGTAAGGAGTATAAAGTACAGATATTTATATAAATGTAAGGAGTATAAAGTACATATATTTATATAAATGTAAGGAGTATAAAGTACATATATTTATATAAATGTAAGGAGTATAAAGTACAGATATTTATATAAATGTAAGGAGTATAAAGTACATATATTTATATAAATATAAGGAGTATAAAGTACATATATTTATATAAATGTAAAGAGTATAAAGTACATATATTTATATAAATGTAAGGAGTATAAAGTACATATATTTATATAAATGTAAGGAGTATAAAGTACATATATTTATATAAATATAAGGAGTATAAAGTACATATATTTATATAAATGTAAGGAGTATAAAGTACATATATTTATATAAATGTAAGGAGTATAAAGTACATATATTTATATAAATGTAAAGAGTATAAAGTACATATATTTATATAAATGTAAAGAGTATAAAGTACATATATTTATATAAATGTAAAGAGTATAAAGTACATATATTTATATAAATGTAAAGAGTATAAAGTACAAATATTTATATAAATGTAAGGAGTATAAAGTACATATATTTATATAAATGTAAGGAGTATAAAGTACATATATTTATATAAATGTAAGGAGTATAAAGTATACATATTTATATAAATGTAAGGAGTATAAAGTACAGATATTTATATAAATGTAAGGAGTATAAAGTACAGATATTTATATAAATGTAAGGAGTATAAAGTACATATATTTATATAAATGTAAGGAGTATAAAGTACATATATTTATATAAATGTAAGGAGTATAAAGTACATATATTTATATAAATGTAAGGAGTATAAAGTACATATATTTATATAAATGTAAGGAGTATAAAGTACAGATATTTATATAAATGTAAGGAGTATAAAGTACATATATTTATATAAATGTAAGGAGTATAAAGTACATATATTTATATAAATGTAAGGAGTATAAAGTACAGATATTTATATAAATGTAAGGAGTATAAAGTACATATATTTATATAAATATAAGGAGTATAAAGTACATATATTTATATAAATGTAAAGAGTATAAAGTACATATATTTATATAAATGTAAGGAGTATAAAGTACATATATTTATATAAATGTAAGGAGTATAAAGTACATATATTTATATAAATATAAGGAGTATAAAGTACATATATTTATATAAATGTAAGGAGTATAAAGTACATATATTTATATAAATGTAAGGAGTATAAAGTACATATATTTATATAAATGTAAAGAGTATAAAGTACATATATTTATATAAATGTAAAGAGTATAAAGTACATATATTTATATAAATGTAAAGAGTATAAAGTACATATATTTATATAAATGTAAAGAGTATAAAGTACAAATATTTATATAAATGTAAGGAGTATAAAGTACACATATTTATATAAATGTAAGGAGTATAAAGTACATATATTTATATAAATGTAGGGAGGAAAAGTCACAAGTTTCAAGAAAAATAAATACTCAAGTAAAGTACAGATACCTAAAAAATCTACTTAAGTACCATAATGAAGTACTTTTACTTAGTTACTTCCACCTCTGGAACCAAAACATGGCAGGACATTGACCTGATGAGCAGCAGAACACAGGCTGGTTCTGCTGAAGCTGTAGTTATTATAAGTGAACACACAGTGGCGCTGTTGTCCAGTTCATACAGTAGTCTGTAACACTGGCCATGTTTGAATGGGTGAGGTTATATCAAGAGTGTTTCCAGGAGGTGTCATGGCGGCATGTATCTATATTTAGAAAAGCACAGTCAAATGGTAAATAATAATAATAATAATAATAATAATAATAATAATAATAATAATAATAATAATAATAATAATAATAATAATAATAATAATAATAATAATAATAATAATAATAATAATTGTAAGTCTGTAAAATATTGTATTCTTATAACAATAAAAAGAAGTTTATTGTAATAAAATTCATATGTATTTTTACATGTGTGTGTGTGTATATATTCTTTTCCAATTTCATCTAAGAATTTTTATTATTCATAATGAATGAAGTGTTTTGATAATTACAATGACTAGCTCTTATTCTGAAATATGATCTTGAAAATATGGAAATAAAATGAACCATATTAATATTTTATGAGCTCAGGATTTAGATTTTTTTTTTTCCAAAATATCTGAGGGTTTTTAAGTATAATTTTTGTTAAAAATCTTTTTCAATCATGCCTATAGGGTAATAACATCTTAATTTGTTCAGAAATACAAGTTCCTAGTATAGGACGACAGCGCCACCATATAAACACGACACATATTAAAACTAATGATACAAACAACATGCCGCCATGACACCTCCTGGAAACACTAGATTCATAATGTGATTTTGTGTATGATTTATTTATGACATTTTTAACATACAGACATATTGAAAAAAAACTAACATGGGATAATACTGAAATAGCTTAATAACGTAAGGCAAGGTACCAACATAATTTACAATAAACATAGTTAATCACCAACTCCTATCCCTTTCCTGCCTGTAGAGACACGCTTCAATTAAAGATTGTGACATGGTGTTAGCTACAGGTCACAGTGTCCATACATGTCATTACATACATATGGTGTTGTATGTACAATTTGTCCATGTAATATGTACATTCAAATAATAAATATAAAAGTATCCAACAACTATTAAATAAATAAATGAATGAAAACCAACCGCAACAATTACAAAAAATAAAATAATGAAAGAAAAAAAAAAACACAAGACATAAACAAACAAACAAACCAAGACAAAAAAAAAAATAAAAAATACTACTGTGCTACGAGCTACAGCTTGTGTTTATGTGTGTGTGTTGGGGGTGCAGAGGGCAGACCCACACTGTCTAGACGTCAGGGTCGTAATGGGATTTTGATTAAAATGTTCAGCATGTGTTGGGAGTGTGACAAGGAACAAATGATTAAATGATCCTGGGTTCTGGATCATTTTGACATTTACACTACATTAAAAGGAGAATAGATTTCAAAGTGATCCAGAATCCAGGATCTCTTCTGGATCACCACCAACATTTAATCAATTGTTCCTTGTCACACTCCCAACACATCCTGAAAATGTCATCAAAATCCAGCTATAGGGTTTTTGAGTTAGCTTCACCCCCCCCCCCCCCCCCCCCCCCCCCCCCCCCCCCCACATACACACACACACACACACATGTACTCCCTTTGAGTCAGTCCGCCCATCACTGGTGTGTGTGTGTGTGTGTGTGTGTGTGTGTGTGTGTGTGTGTGTGTGTGCATTACTATATATATACAGTATATATACACATAACCAAATGAACATAATGTAATCTTCCTCATGTATTTTCTTTGCTGGTCACTGTTGAACAGGAACATCGTGTGTGTTGATTCAATCTTTGTAAATTCACTGAACGTAGTGATGAGACTTTTTTTTTCTCTGTTCATGTACTGAGTCTGGAAAAGATCATGAGGCCTTGAAGTAATCAGAAGACAAATAAATACATGTGTTTATTGCATCATGAATTTGTAAAATGCTCAAATTTGACCCAAACATCACAGGAAGGTTCAGTGTATGTGTGTGTTTGTGGATCAATAGTTTAACAGTGTGTGTTTACAGATACTTTTGTCGTCCGTCAGATATTTTCTCACAGATATCAGATTCCAGTGGAGTCATGGTGTTTGCTAAGTTCGATCAATTTCTTCGGGAGGTGTTGAAGCTGCCCACAGCTGTGTTTGAAGGACCCTCCTTTGGATACACCGAGCATTCAGTCAGGACGTGCTTCCCCCAGCAGGTAGGAGAACAAGCCAACACCTGACCCATTCATTCACTTCCCTTATGAAACAAAAATATATGACACCTTTTTTATGAAAAATATAATACATTATGTAGTTAGTTAGTTAATAGATTTATTTCGAATATGAATGCAAAAAATAAATAAATAAAGAAGTAAACAAAATAAAGAAATAAAAATACAGCCGAAACAAAATAAAAATACAGACGAAACAATTATTATATACAAAAATATATTCCTATATATGGAAAAGTAATACATATATTATCCAATAAATGAATTCATCATACAGTACATTGACAAATATAAAACATATATATACACTGAAGACAAAAGCTGCTTTATATTTTAAAGATAGTTTTATTGAATCTTACTTTCTTTCCACAAATATTATGAAGTGTATTATTAAATATATAATTACTTATATTTTCTAACACACTTCACTATATATATGTATATATATAAATATATATATGCTAACATATATGAGTAGATATATTGTTATATTTGACTCATTATTTGAAAGCAGCAATTCCTTGTGTATTTTGAACAATATTGTAATATATTGATCCAATATTTGTTGTGTGTATTATAAACATATATTTTTATGTTCAATTTCAGGCAGTAATATATTGATAGTCAGTTTATGGGGAAATATATTTTTGTTTCATAAGGGTTCTTCTGATTTTTCAAGACCTTTAATGAAGTCATCTGTGTTTGCATCTAGAAGAAGATCATGCTGAACACGTTTTTGGATGTGTTAATGGCAGATCCTCCTCCTCAATGCCTCGTTTGGCTGCCCCTCATGCATCGACTGGCTAATGTTGAAAACGGTAAGATTCAGGCAGAAGGTAAAATAAGGTTACGTAGGGTTATGTTATGAACACTTTAACTCCTGAAAAAAAGAAGAAAATGAACAACAAAATGAAGGAAAAAAATCAGAGGTGGTAAAAGTACTCACATTCTGTACTGAGGTAGAAGTATAGTTACTTGTGTGAAAAAATACTCTGGTAAAAGTACTCACATTCTGTACTGAGGTAGAAGTATAGTTACTTGTGTGAAAAAATACTCTGGTAAAAGTACTCACATTCTGTACTGAGGTAGAAGTATAGTTACTTGTGTGAAAAAATACTCTGGTAAAAGTACTCACATTCTGTACTGAGGTAGAAGTATAGTTACTTGTGTGAAAAAATACTCTGGTAAAAGTACTCACATTCTGTACTGAGGTAGAAGTATAGTTACTTGTGTGAAAAAATACTCTGGTAAAAGTACTCACATTCTGTACTGAGGTAGAAGTATAGTTACTTGTGTGAAAAAATACTCTGGTAAAAGTACTCACATTCTGTACTGAGGTAGAAGTATAGTTACTTGTGTGAAAAAATACTCTGGTAAAAGTACTCACATTCTGTACTGAGGTAGAAGTATAGTTACTTGTGTGAAAAAATACTCTGGTAAAAGTACTCACAATCTGTACTGAGGTAGAAGTATAGTTACTTGTGTGAAAAAATACTCTGGTAAAAGTACTCACATTCTGTACTGAGGTAGAAGTATAGTTACTTGTGTGAAAAAATACTCTGGTAAAAGTACTCACATTCTGTACTGAGGTAGAAGTATAGTTACTTGTGTGAAAAAATACTCTGGTAAAAGTACTCACATTCTGTACTGAGGTAGAAGTATAGTTACTTGTGTGAAAAAATACTCTGGTAAAAGTACTCACAATCTGTACTGAGGTAGAAGTATAGTTACTTGTGTGAAAAAATACTCTGGTAAAAGTACTCACATTCTGTACTGAGGTAGAAGTATAGTTACTTGTGTGAAAAAATACTCTGGTAAAAGTACTCACATTCTGTACTGAGGTAGAAGTATAGTTACTTGTGTGAAAAAATACTCTGGTAAAAGTACTCACATTCTGTACTGAGGTAGAAGTATAGTTACTTGTGTGAAAAAATACTCTGGTAAAAGTACTCACATTCTGTACTGAGGTAGAAGTATAGTTACTTGTGTGAAAAAATACTCTGGTAAAAGTACTCACATTCTGTACTGAGGTAGAAGTATAGTTACTTGTGTGAAAAAATACTCTGGTAAAAGTACTCACATTCTGTACTGAGGTAGAAGTACAGGTAGCAGCAGCACATGTACTACAGTAGTAGTGTAACGTGAGGGTTCGTTGATGGTTTAGGGTGCACTATTTATAAAATGAAACTGCAGGATGAAGACAGATTTCTTTAGAACAGTGCTTTACTTGGCACACACGTGGCGAACTCTCTTCACTTCCTGACAACAACAACTCACATGACTTAACCAGCCAACCAGGAGCCAGCTATCTCAACTTTGCAAATGTGATACAGAAAGGCAGATTCAACAAATAAGAATTAAATGTGCAAATCACAATTCCATAAACATAAATGTAAACAGTCTATTGGGTGAACACTGC